>CAEGAD010078075.1:0-57725 GCA_903067055.1 Poeciliopsis paucimaculata
TGTGCAGTTCTAGGCACAGCAAAGATACTGCGCAGAACCCTCAAGCTCCCAGGCCTCTGGTAGAGGACCCGAGCTCACAAAATAATAGCACATATAAATGAACAATTGTTGCTGAAATGTGCTGTACAATTAAAATAGCCTTGCCTTATTAATACATGGCTGCACAACTCAATAAAAAAAATACTCCATGCAGACATAAATAAGGAAGTTAACATGACCTGCCTACTCAGAGTCCTGACCTCATCATTTGGGATAAATTAGAGCAAAAACTGTGAGATAGAGTCTCTTGTCCCACATCAGTGTCTGACCTCACACATGTAAGATCAGTAGTTCCCACAAACACACTCCTAGACCTTGTGGAAAGCCTTCTCAAGAGAATTGACACTGCTGAAGCTGCAAAGGGCCAACATTGTATTAAATCCAATATGAGGAATGGACTGTTCCCCTAACTCCTGTGTGTCTGGGACTGAACAGACCAGACAGAGAAACAATAGGTGTTTTCAAGTAGAATTCTTACTTTTGTTACAAAAATGTAAAAAATAAATAAATAAATAAAAATAAATAAATAAATAAAATTACAAATTACAAATTGGGTTCAAAACTGAGCCCAACATTATGTAGTAACATAATGAACTTAAGTACAAATTGACCTCACAATCAAGGGATGAAGAACACTTAAAGAGTTGCTGATCAGACGACTGTTGACTAATTATAAAATACTGGTCAGAATATTAGTACGTAACCATTGGGTCAGAACAATGTGCCCAAAACAGAAGAAAAAGGAAACAAATAATAAAACCCAAGTTTCCCCTCCAGTTAAAATCAGAGTGGTATGGCTCTCTTATACCATGACAGTGCCATATTAGGACGCTCCGTCTGTGGCGCTGGGTTAAAAACTGATTCTGCAGGGACTTTTTTTCTCTCTGGCACTACAGCAGCAACTCCAGGGTAACTGATGAAACAAATAGACAAATGTATCTGTTTGATCTGCATTTGACCCACCAAAGTGCCACAAACTGACTGAAGTTAACTGAATGTGTGCAAATAGTCAACTAAAGAGTGAAGTCTAGAAAAAAGTGATGAAGGTTTTAGTTGAAAACACAAAACTGAAATATCCCACCATTAACAATGTATGTACTCATATTAGGAATGACAAATAAACAATAAATAAAACATAAAAATAACCGTTCGGCCACTTGTTTGATGTGTGGAGCTATCGCAGTGTGTGAAGGCAGATGGGAGAATACATTTGGCAATATAGTGTAATTTGGGGAACCAGATGCTAAAACTGGAATATGCTCAACTGGACCCTGCACTTTAAACTAAACGGAACCAAAGAGAGCTTATATCTGCAGTTTCAAAGCCAATACAGGATCTGAACTTCAGTTGTGATCATGACTGCACCACATTTTGTCTACTTTGTGCTGTCAAGAAGCGTAAAAATGTTGATTTGATAACGTACTGTCTGGTGCTCGTCGTCTTTTGTTGGTAGGTGATCAAGATCTATGGGAGTAAGACCTTTGTGCCTGAGTTTGGAGAGACATTTTGTAAACAGCTCTGTTTGTTTCCCTTCAGCAGATCGGCCAGATCTTTCTCTTATATAATCCTAACCTCTTCATATGAACCAACACACACGTCTTTTTAATGGTGCCGGGGCCAGGTCACTGTTTTTTGTGTTCAGGTGAGATTTTTCATTTGAAAAAAATAAAAATTAAAAAAGGCGATGAAGAAAGCACGGCCTTTTTCTTTTCACAAACGGTACTCCTTGCCAACCACAAGTAGGCAGATGATACAATAGCTTGCAGAACTAAGTAACAATTTAGATGTCAAGACTCAAAGCAAAATTAGTGATAGCCAAAGAAAGCAGGGGAAAAGTTGGCATTTCATTTGATTTATCTTGTGTTTGGATGCAACTGCCTGGGGTGAGAAGATAGATGCCGCCTGCATGTTAGTGTTTCCTTTCCCCACTTGATCACTCTGTAAATTTGAAAAGTGTGATTCATGGTGGTGGGAAATTACAGGGCTCTTTCATCTTAACAAATCTTGGAGGAGAACTTATTGTACAAACCAGGAGGCTGACGAGAAGAGGAGAAGACACATTTGCATTTAAAAAAGCTCGCTCTCAATAGGAATTGGCCTCCACAGAACTGATTTCTGATAAGGCTAAGTCTTTAACAAATGGATTATTGAGCGCATTACTTACCTAAAGAAAGGAATATCACTGTGAAATTGGTTTGGAGCTTTTCGAGATATGTAATCAGCTCGTTGGACAGTACTGGAGATGATTGCTATCTTCGTAAGAGAACACACAATTAGCAGTAATGCTGATTAAATCTGATGATGACCGCATTTCAATTCAATCCTGCTTTTTTTTTCCTTTTACATATCATGCTGCTGTTTCTCTTTTAGCATGTATTAAAACTTAATCATCTTCTTTTTTAGTTATTTTTTTTGTTTTGATTCTCTTAGATCCAGCAGACTTCCTCTAAGAATTTCATCTTGTTCTGAGTTTGCTTCAATAATTGAACATGTTGTACTGTAAATTTTTGATGGGTAGCATGCTGTCAGAGTTTTAAAATTCACAGCTTAGCCAGCTTTTTTTTTTAAATAAAAAAAACAAACAAAAAAAACAGGCATTGATAGCAACCTTCTGCTCATCTGTTTTGTCTGATGTTTTGGCACGATAGGCAGGTGTCAAATAAAATCCCCATAAAGTATGTAAGCAGAGGAAAGAATAAAGTGCCAAAATAATACATTGATTTTAGACATAATAAATCACACTGAGTCATTACCAGCTAATTACACGTCTCCCCAAAACATCCTGGCCTGAAAAATCATCACACTGGAGCTCAAGCAATTTGGAGGGCCTCAACATGAGGAATGCAACATTTATAGCACATGTGCTTAACTTACTGTAAATACTTTTGAATTTGATTCGGTTAAGTTATATAGCGCCACAACACATTATCTCAAGGCACTTCACAAAACAGCACATTCAACCCAATCATACATACCTTCTAATTAATCCTAATTGTCACAATATTCACTTTATTATTAAACTTGAATTTAAAAAAAGCTTCCTAAAGAAGCCAAGGAGATTGCCGTGAGTCATTGATTTGCAACATTTTCTCCTCCAAGTCTCTGTGAACAGTCAGCTTCTGTCGTGATGACTTTTTGTGACTTTTTCACCTCGTGGAAGCTGTCACTGACTGTCTGCTGGACAACTGTCTGGTCAGCAGTTGTCTGCATTATTGTGTAGGTCACAGTGTGACATTGTTCAAAAAACAATGTTTTGTTTATGTCAAAAACAGAACTGTATCCGTACTTAATGTTTTTATGTTTCACTGTTCTATAGGCATGATTCTGTACATGTTGTCAACATTATGTTGCGCTATTTAAAATGATTATTATTTCAACTTTTACTAGTTTTAAGATATACTGTTTAAAAGGCCATCTAGCGACAAGTGCTGTGAATTAGCTTGTGCTATAAGCACTATGACGTAAACATGGGACTGCTGTTCTGTTCAGTTTGTCTATGTTGACGTGTGTCTGTCCCTATCAAATAAACAGAAATAATAAATAATAACAATTTATGTGTTAAATTTCTTTTTCTCCAAGCGGAGAAACAGAATTCTTGGTTTCCATCAGCTAGTAAGCCATAATCAGTCAGAATGAGCAGAAATACACACTTGAACGATTAACGCAGAGTCTAATGAATGTACATGCACTTCCCTGTTTGTACTAAATTACTCAAATTGACTTTTTAATAATTTTCTAATTTGTTGAGATGCACTTATAATACATTGTGTTTCAAGAAAGCGTTTGCTTTCATTATTACATAAACTAAACAGTATACGGCAGTATGAAGGAGGAAAAAAATCCTTCAATGTTTTGCTTTTGGTCGTTCAATAAACTAA
Organism: Poeciliopsis paucimaculata; assembly: GCA_903067055.1. Classification (NCBI taxonomy): domain Eukaryota; kingdom Metazoa; phylum Chordata; class Actinopteri; order Cyprinodontiformes; family Poeciliidae; genus Poeciliopsis; species Poeciliopsis paucimaculata. The sequence goes on from CAEGAD010078075.1 coordinate 3,918, forward strand.
TTACACCCCTTCGCCTCTTCAGTGTATCAATTATTAGTACACATCAATCTGGTAAAGATTAAAAGGCCATTTGTAAACCCATTTGAAGTTCAACATTCTACACTGAGGACAGTGATTCACAAGTTGGACACATTTAGGACAACCTGGTAAATTCAATCCAATTATGGCATAAAGTCCAAGACCAAAGTCGCAGCTCCCTAAAATTTTTATGACGGACACAAAAAAGATCAAAATAGAGATGTTTAACCAAAATACACAACATGCCACAGACATCCAACCAGTTTGTTGTGGTACAAACATCTCATACCAACTGTTATGCATGGTGTGACGTGTACCAAGCGATTTCATAGTTAAATCGAATGACATCTGTTCAACAGCTCAAATATTTGACACTGATCCTCAACTACAAATCTATTACAAAATGGTTGAAACAGAAAACAGTCAAGGTGCTGCTGTGACTCAGTCAAAGCCCAGACCTTAGCCCGGTCACAGTGCTGCAGTGGAGCCCGAGGTGTGCAGAAACACATAACATCAAACCTCAAGGAACTCCAGATCACCTCAACAATGTCAGAGAACGATGAAGGCAAAAAGAAAAACACCACTTCAGGTCTTGCTACTAAATGCATTTTATTTTTTCATGGCCATTTTGACTGTCATGTAATCTTTCTTCTTCTTTTCTTTTTCTTTCTTTTTTTTTTTTTTGCTCAAACCAGTCCCACTGCCTCTCTATGTTAGCCACTGTATTGCCCTTCTGAAAACATCTTCCTGCAAACTGTAAGAGCCCTATGAAGGTGTGTGTCTGCATGACAGTGATTTACTTTGTTCTCAGGGAGTCAGTGTGTGTGTTGACTGATCCACTGTGTGACGGGCGCATTTTATTCGGGGCTCATCAAACTGAGCTCCGTTGGGGGCTTTACATCTCAGGCCTGCACAAGCTGCCACAGTAAACACTGGATCCTTTCTGGACGTGTAATTCTGTCGCCAGCATTAGGAAACATTTCACGCCAAATCTCGGTATTACTGAATTTGTATTGTCATAAGTTGGATACAATCACATTTTTATCAATTGGTGACGTCAAAGCATTTTATTAAATGACATGGTTAGTATGTAACAGACCAAACACAAAGTGGTAAATTAAATAATGGTGAAAGGGCACACATATTCATATGCTTTATATTTTCTGCTCTAATTCCACGGAGGTCCACCTCGTTGATGTTGGACGTGTCCAAACCTGTCTCTTGAAGATCAGTTGTTGGAAATGTCACGATTCTGTGCGGCTGTAACACGAAGAGCACTCACTGTGGCTCTGAGAAAGGATCACAGAAAAGGTCTGCAAAATCATTTCCAATCCACTGAAAATCTATGGAGTTCGGGAAAATTTACAGTTCAGAAATGCAAGGAGTATAACACCACTCTAAATTGTCTGTCTCGAAAGCACAGCTTCTTAAAGTTTCCAGTATGACCGAAAACTCCTTGAATACAGGAACTTCTGTTTTAACTTGTCTGCCGTAAGAGTAGTTGAGCTGTGGATGTAGAGGGCATGCATTTGGTCACCTCTGTCTGAAACCCTGGAGCTAAAAAATAAATAAATAAAAAAAGTCTACATAAAAGCCTCCTGGAGATGAATTTCTCCATCAAAGCTCTCTGATCTTTCAGCGTTTTTGTCCCCCGTGTTTACACATCTGCTTCAATCCCGTGTCAGCCATCTACATCTAGGCTCACGCCGCTTCCCTCCTGAATGATGATATATACCTGTTGAAGAGAGTCTTCAAGGATGCATGTGTCTCCTGAAGAGGAGTGAATCTACCAATTCCTTTCCAGTCAGTCGTGACTCCGCGCTCCGCGGTTCTCTCGCTTGTGTCACACTCCTCATCTCCCTCTTTGCATCCTGTGCCATACAAAAAAAAGCACTCAACACATCCTCTGAGGGAGTTAGAAAGCAGCGGTGCCGAAGAATGCTGATTTTTGACAGATTACACGGCTGCAAGCTGCCAGCACAAAAGGATTATGAATGGGAGGTAAATGAAGCTCTTGGTGATACAGACTCACTGTGAACTGCTATTTGGGTTTCCTTATTAAGTGGGCCTCTAGCAGATTGGGCTCCTCTTTGACGCGTCTCCGTGTTCACATTTGTGCCTTTTGTTCACCTCGAGAGCCACAGTCTCTCTCTTTCTTCGTGCGATGCAACGTGCTACAAAATGAAATTAATGCACTAATTCAGCCCCGTACATGTGAGCCAGTTTGAGATCTTTTTGTCCAGCACCACCCAAGGCGTCTGCTTTCTGGTGACGATAGGCCATGTGGAGAAGTTTCATTTGAACTGGGACCAAAGTGAGTGCGTTGCTGGCATTCTTTTGCGACTTCAGACTTGAGGATTGATCTTGTTTTGAAAAATAATCTTGATTGTGAAATAATTTATGACTCGCTTCCTCCATGAAGGAACTTCGAGGAGCTTCAAAACATCAGATTCGGCGTGTGTTTAGTTCAACTTCTTGTGCATATTAATTTATATAATTCAGTCTATGTGCAATGTACAAAAGTTGCTTTTTTTAACGCCTGCATATTAGCATCTGCCTAGAGCAGCTAGGGTTGTCATAGGAAGCAACTTTTGTTACCTTACTCTGTTTTCAGTTTGCTTTTTGGATATATTAATACAAACTACACACACGCACCTTAATTAGAGCAGCATCAGTAGTGACGTTCACATGAAGGAAGGCAAAGATCCGGGCCAAACAGAATGAAGCGTTGACGCTTTTTTTTTTTTTCTTTTTTTTTTTTCTGGCGCGCGTCTGATATAAACCCCATGGCGCGCAACGAGCGCGCAGAGGAGCAGAGGAGAATCAACAGGACGTCGCACAAAATCTCACTGAGACCTTCTGAAAAAATGTAAGTGCTTTGAATTTTTCACCATCTCTTCCGTCAAAGTTTCATCCCTTTTTTTTTCCGGCATGTTTTTTATTTTTATTTTTTTTAAACATATGCGTCCATTATTTAGTGATATGTCCAAGCCTACAGTCTGGAGCGCAAAAACAAAGCGCAGAACAGTAGTCATGTAGTTAGGTATGGACTGGTTCTGTCTTCTCCGTGACAGATGCATCCCAACTTGGTGAGCTGGCTGGGGACGCTGGGGTTCCTGATGTGGGCGCTGGTCTGCCTGGGCGCCTTGACGGAGGGGTACCCGGTGAAACCGGAGAACCCCGGGGAGGACGCTCCGGCGGAGGAGTTGGCCAAGTATTACTCAGCCCTGAGACACTACATCAACCTCATCACAAGACAGAGGTGAACAAATCAGAAACGATCGACTGGAATACTATTGAATACTTATTTGAAGGTTGCAAATTCAAAATGATACAGGCAACAATTTTGTTAATTACTTTGCACACAAAATCAGTGCAGAACAAGATAATCTATCTATCTATCTATCTATCTATCTATCTATCTATCTATCTATCTATCTATCTATCTATCTATCTTTACTTAGTTGATTAATCAATTAATTCAATTAATCAATTATTAAACTTGACTCAGGAGGAAAACAGAATAAAGCAGAACATTTCTTTACAAAACTCGTTGAAAATTCTGTTTCAATAAAAACAACAACAGCAACAACTATAACATTAAACCCAAATACAGCCACTGCGGTGTGGTTTTTTTTAATGTCAGAGGTAGTAATGTTCTATGTTGGTTTGTTTCAAATATAGCTTATTTGATGTATTCAATTTAACATAATAGAACCTGAATAGAAAATAATATTTTTTTTCTTCTTTTCATTTTAGAAATCCTTTCTAGCACGAGTTGTCATACGACCAACAACATCTATATTTCTTTCTACTAGTTAATTAAAGTAGAACTGGATAGATCCCCCCCACCCCCAGTTTCTATTCTATTCTATTTTCTACCACCTGTTGGTAAAAAGAAAAAAAAAGAAAAAGAATTCCTATCACTGCCAGAACTTTCTGTCAAGTCCCCCGCAGCTTTCAGCTTTATTCTGAATGTCGGGGATTTGTTAAGCCTCTGCAGGCAACGAGCCTCTCCAGGACACCTGTGGCCCTGATATGACTTATCATCAAAAGCACAGAAAGGGAATGTGTAACCTCCTGTGATGCAGCTCGTGTCTCTGTTTCCTGAGATTAAGGCCTGACCGTGCCCAGTTTACATTGAGCTTATAATTAGACATGGACCAGATTACACAAAGAGAGTTTTCCTTTGTACCTCTTCAGTAAAAGAAATACAAACACATTTGACTGCAATTACCGACAGCGTTGATGTCGAGTCCGTTTGGATTCTGAATCCATCGTTCTCGTGTGCCTCAGGTATGGAAAGCGGTCCAGTCCTGAGATTCTGGACACACTGGTCTCAGAGCTGCTGCTGAAGGAGAGCAGAGACACACTCCCACAGTCAAGGCATGTATGGACTTCGGTGAGACTCGGTTCTCCGTAGACGTCACAGGAAGCTGATTTTTCTCTCTGCCTTTTCTCTCCCCAGATACGACCCATCATTGTGGTGATGGCCGTCGCTCACCCTCCACCTCGGGTCACCTCTGATGTCTACATGTCTGTCGGTTCACACTGCCCTGCACCACCCAATGGTCGCTCTGTCTCTGTACCTGTTACCTGTCTGAATGGCCACGTAGCTTGTCTCACTCTCTCTGTGTGCATAAGCTACAATGAACACAGTTTACAGTACATGAAACTGTAAAATAGCTAAATCGTCTGGGAAACCCCAATAAGACCTGGAGGAGGGCCGTGTTGATTGTATTGTATGTTTGTGCTATTAAACAATTACTGTTTGAACAAAAGCATTTTGGCATCTGTTTGATGAGGAACACACATGCATAAATTGCTAAATGTTCAGTTCAGTGATTGATTGGTGTAATTGCAGAATGTGTAGAGTGTCATATAAAACCAGTATCCTCTGACTAACAGATTTCCTCAGTTTGTGCTGTTTTGTCATACTTAAATGTTCCAGATAAAGTTAATCTGAGTAAATTCAAAACGCATTTCCCAGATGGCCCCCGCCCCCCCCCTATACAAAGGGAAAAAAGTTAAACAAACCAACCTGTCCCTTTATGTCTAAAATTACCCCTCTTTGTGGAAACAGCTGGCGTCAAACATTTGGAATAACTAGCAGTTTTTTACGTCACTGTGGAGGGAATGTTCCAGTTAGGCAAAGTTGAATGATCTTTGAGGATCTAATTTAAGGTCATGCCATAATATCTCAATTACATTTAAATCCAGACTTTGACTAGACTTCCTTACATGACTTTTGTTTTACCATACACATATGCAGAATGATTATGCAAAAATGTTTTAAAAACTACTCAGTTATCACAAATACAACTCAAATAAGACACAAAATCTTTCCATGACCTTTCATGAATAAATCAATCTCTGACTAAGTTATTCTAAAGGGAATATTTAATCCTACAACTTCATACGAAAGATGAAGTTGTACACACAAACATATGCAGTTAGTGTGTCATGTGACGCTTCTCTCTTGGAAAAATTATTTGAACTTTCTAGGAGGGTTGTCTTTAGTTTATTACTCATCCCAACGCTCTCCTTAGTTTCTTGAGATCAAGTCTGGACCTGTGCAGCCGCACCTTGCCTCTTACTCAAAATCCTCTAGCTGGCCCTGCCTGCAGGGTCAGTATACCCCAAAAACCAGCTAAATACCGGATGGAAATCTAAATAAACAAAAATAAAAATTGAAGAATTTATGTTGTAGAAATGATCGAGCAGTTCTCCTCTACAGCTAATGGTGTCCTCTTGTGGCCCGAAGGAGTAAGTGCCTGTTCTAGCATTGGCAAGACATGTATTTTCCAGTGAAAACTTGTGCTTGTTGTTCTCCAACATGACATTTCAGTTAAAAAGTGCAAACAGCAGTCTGTCACACAAATACTCGAGGGATAACATGAACATGATAACATGAAAAGTTGAACTGGTGCATCATTTCACCGCAAGCGTCAGAGAAGTTTATGAAAATTTGTTGTGATAACAGTGACTCTAAGACTTATTAAACGTCTAGTTTCTTTCTACAATACCTTTAACCACCGGCAGCACATTTTATTCTGAGGTCATTAAATCTAACCAAATAAATGTCAGACCTAACCATCACAACTTTTAAAGAAATAACATACAGTCTCACAATAAAAATGACTGAACAGAGTTCTGTTTTTAACACAGAAACACTACCACCACCAGGTTTAATGGTGTGTTCAGGGTCATGTGCAGTGCGTTGGCCAAAAAGCGGTTTAGTTTTGTTCCTGAGATTCTCCTCCACTTGCTTATTGTGTTTCTTTATTGTCTTGCGATACACAACAAACATGACTTCTTATGGCTTTCTTTTAACAATCATTGGTTGTTTTATTTATGTTTTATTGCCATATGCTCAGTAAAATATAAACCCTTTATAATAGTGATTATAAAGGGTGATGAAATTTCTAATGTTCTTCAGACATCATTCTTTGACTAGTTAATGTGGATTTTATTCGGGAGAGCCACGCTAACAAGAGTGAGTACGACAACAAACTGCACTTTTTCTAGTATTTTACTTTGAAAAATCTGGAAAACTTTATAACCTTTTCCGACTTCTGCACAGTTCTGCACTAAAATCCCAATAAAGCATTTTGTACATGGCTGTAAACTGCGAACAGGTACCAATACATAAGAACGACGGTGTAAAGAGGAAGTACTGTGATTTTGAAATAAGTTTTGCTGCCTTCTTGGCACGTTTTAAAAGTGAGTCATTTTTTTTTTATAAGTACGGAGTACATTTTCATTTTTCTGATGCAGGCGCTCATTTCACAACTCCCAACTTCCTCATACAAGTTTTCTCACGCACTCTTACTTCATAATTGATATTCACTGCTTATCTGAATGGTCGGTGACTTGTGTTAAGAACTAAGTACTATAAGTAATGGTAGTAATATGTCACCGCTGTGATTGGTCTGTGCGGCATGACGTCGAAGCAAGGGCGTGGCCTGCTTGTTTGGCATCATGGTGTAGACAGTCTGCTGCGGGACCAGGACAGACAGCTGGAGAGAGAGAGGTGATGCTGGTGGGGGGTGTGGATCTGAATGTCCGACCGGGACGAACCGTGGACCACCGCGAACTCACGCGCGCGACTCACAGGTAAGCCATGCCTCGTGAACTCAGGCGAAGCGAGGACGCTCCTGAAGTCATTCATAAATTGGTGTTGAAATGTCAGACAAAGACACTTGGCGCGGGTAAGAGGCGCAGCGGTGGGGGCAGCGGAGTTTGACAGAAGCAGAGGCTCTCCGCGCTGTCAGAACACGTTTAGCTCTTACATCCTGCTCTGGATTTATGTCGGGGTTGTGCTTTCTAACGGGGAAGGATCTGACGCACGGTTTGGAAGTGTGAGCGCGCGCCACAATGAATGGGCTCGGATGGGGTAACGAAAAAATGGCCGCACGTGAGGCAAAAAAACGGAGAGAGCGTGGGCTTTAGTTGTCTGGTCAGCCGAAAAAACGGTGCGAAGCGGTTTGGCACGGATCCGTGCGCACGGTTCAAGCGCACGGCCGTGCGTTGGAGGGATCAGAGGAAAGGGCACGAGAAGGCTGGAACTGTCCCGAGACAACCTCCTCGAGTAGTGTAAGAAAAAAAACAAAAAAAAAACATATCAGGAAAAGACCAGAGCACATCAGGTCATAGAAAATGTATTTATTTATTTATTTATTTTAAATGCTCAGACGTTTTGGGTAAGGCACATAATGACAGGCCCACTTTTACTGTATGTGAACACTTAATGAGAACATAACTGGAGAGCCCATAGCCGGTCAAAGGTTGTTTGGGGCCAAGAGCAAATTTTAAGTTGGGTGGTGGAGGGGGCGGCGGGGTTCTTTCAGCTAAAGAGCAAATATATTTTAAAACCAGAAATCTTGCAACAACAGAATGTAGTTAACCTGGAATCTGCCTTTTCATCAGTTGGCAAAAATACATAACTTATTTTAAATAGCATTTTTTCCAGAAACAATAAAAAAAGGAGTTACTCCCTCAAGACGAGATATGTCAAGATATGTCATTATCGTAAATGAATGATGACATGATGTCTATAAACAGCAGCATCTGGAAATGTTTGACAGTAATCAAGAGGACGAATTTCTTTCCTGACTAAAATATTACTTTGACGAAAATATGTAGAATAGACGTGTGCCTGTAAAAATGTATACAGTGAGGACTTTTGCTTCAAAGATCATCTATGAGAAATAATGTGGATGGATTTCTCCTCAACTAGCAAACCAAAGAAACGTTTCTCAATTTTTCTCTCAGGGTTATAAAACAGTTGGAATATTGAATTGCATGAAACAAACAACCTAAAGCTGAGGAATGAAGACACAGCATTTAATTCAATTTCTCTGTAACAGTAGTAACCACATGTGTTGTTTGTGAGTGTAAAGTTTATCAGATGGAGAAAAAAAATCATTGTTTTTGCCATGGTTTATATTTTTCTGTGTTCTTTGTCAGTACAAAACATCTGCTGATGTTTAAGGTTCTTCAAATGGGTGAAGAACCTTTGGATTGGCTACAACCAATCCAAAAAGGCTGGTTGTAGCCTTTTTTCTCTGTGTGATCAAAACAAGTGGAACAAAGAAGACAAAGTTTGACCAGAGCTGTCCCCTGATTATTTTAACTTCCTTCCATTCAACACATGTGGCATTAGATTAAAGTGACAGTTTAGGGCCAAACTCCATGTTTGTTTTCTTTGGGTGGGAAAACTACCTCCATACGGATTGAGAGAGGTTGAGTCAAAGTACAGATGATGTCCTCAGAATTTCCAGAGAATTTCACCACAGCTACAAAACCATAGTTCCCCTTTGTCCTCACTAATGATACACAAACCGATCATGTGGAGAAAAGGAAAACTTGCGGTTACTACATTATAACGAAGGGCAGTCTGGAAACACAAATATGTGGAGACATTAGTGTTTATGTCTCTTGACATCAGAGTAACAGTGCTAACCAGAACCACTTTACAGGTGCCAGAATTGCACTTTTTCCGAATTATTCTTGAAGTCCCAATTACTCTATAACTATATTGGAATATTTGGCCCAGGATATTTTATGATTTATCTTCACCTTGACTTAAAAAGTAAAAGTTAAAAGAGCCAATATTGTTACAGGTTAATTTTCTACGATACATAAGACTAGCTTTGAGCTTTGAGCTTTACAACTCCTCGTTAATATAGAAACTCATTTCTTAGTGAGATCATAAGAAGCGCTGACCCAAAAACCATTGAAGTAAATAAAAATGACGACAAATTCTTGATAAGTTTTGATATTTATCTTCTGTATGCAAACTGAAACACTCTTTGAACCTCCCTTCTGGAATTGGGCAGCCACTTAGTTTGCTTATGCTTTGGTTTGGCTCAAGGAATCTCACGGCCTCCTTATTCAAAGGAGACAGAGTGTCGCCTGGCTGGAAATATACGGTAAGCAGTTTAGGCTTTGGCACGTTATGGAGGGAAGCCTTTGGACATACCGTGACGTCTCTGGGGATCCTTCCTGAGAAGGACTGTCCAGGCTAACGGACTACTGAGAGAGCGTCGTGTTGCATCCAAATTTGGTTTGATGTTTTTGTCTCTCATAACCAGATTTGTTTATTCAATTACAACAAACAAAAGAAGGATATGGAGACCGAACCAGCCCAGTGCATTACAGTAATTCTCCGGTCCCCGAGGTTGAATATCCAGTGAGAGTTCTTTCTCAGAAGCCAAGGGTGACCTTTATTGTTGCCAAAGTAAGATGAGCAAGCCTTCCCATGCCCTTATGTGTTTCCTTCCTGTCAGCAGGATGGAGGAAAACACAAATTTCAAGTCAGAGGCATGCCCTCAGCTTGTGCAGGAACATATGGGAGTGAGCCAGACCAAGTCCAACACGCCGAAGCTTCTTCTTTTCTATAATTTATACTGTGGAAGAGAGGCGATGAAAAAGAGGAAGAGGAATGTCAGTGAAACCCTCCAGACACAGACAACACATGTATAAAGTCAGCTAATATGCCTGCTGTCCGCGAGCTAGCCGGTTCTCCCTCAATTCTCCATCAAAACTTTCACAATGACAACTGTTAGGAAACCAGCTGGCAAGAAGATGTTACAATGACTCACTTGACGCTTTAAAGAGTTGTGTGTTCGCAATGCTGGTAAGGGAAAGGGGAAGGGAAGGCAAATGTCTTTTTCAGTTCTTGCTGCAGGCAAAGCAGCTGCTTCACTCGATTACATTAATCAATATTAGAATTATACAGGAGCATACCTTCAGAAAGTCTTTGAAGGAGTAGCCGGGGGCCAGTGATAGGAGAGATTGCACTTCAAAACTTAAATATGTTGATTGAGATTTTTTTATTTGAGCTCATAGTAGAGTTATCCAGCTGCTAATACCGTTAAAGTATTTATAAAGTGGCTGTAGTAGTTTCAAAGCCACTACAGCTTTGTTGAGCATAAAGTAATATAGTGCTGTTGTCCCTCCCCCACATGTTGCTGCAGACAACTGGTCAGCAGGCTGAAAAGATGGTTGCTATTCTTTTCTTTTGTTTATTCAGATTTTAGTGAATATATTTTGTAGATCACATTTGACAAGCTCCAAACGGCATTGTGGATGGTTCTACACAAGCACCCAGCTCAAATAAATGTAAATGTTTAAAAATGAAGCAGCCTTCCTGCAGCCAGGTGATTGACAGTTTGTGGCAACAGATGGGGGCGGGTCGGTCTATGTTACCTCATGTACTTAGCTGGATCACTCTGGTATATCAATAAAAGGACTTCAGACCGTTAGAACGGATGACTAAACATTTTAGCAGACAATGTAATAGTATCTTTTTGAACCATTTGATACTGGTGAGAAGCCATTTCCTCTATTCTACTATTTAAGGACTTGACAAGACATACCGATTTGTCTCATCTCTTCCCTCTGTTTTGTCTTTCCCAATGTCAATACTGTTTCCTTTTACTGCCTAACATCACAGAAAGTCACTTTCCTCATCGTTAAATTTCGCAGTCATATTAAGTGCTGTTGCATCACTGCGCCGCACCCTCCCCCTCACCCTCTCCTTCCGCCTACTTTTTTCTTTTTTAAAATAATAATCACTCGCAGGCGGCTGTGCAGCCATGGACGAAGCAGACAGCGCCATGTGGCGGCTCAGATTATGTCACAGAGTGCTCGTTATTAAGATTGCTGTGCGACTGCCGCTGCAGGGTTTTGACCATCTGATATCCTACCCACTGGAACAGCACGAGAGAGGAAATTGGGGTCATTTTTGCACGAATCGTGCTAATAGAAAGACATTCATCAGGGTAAATGGTGTTAATTTAGAGTTCAGTGTCAGATAATGACTCAACAAGGTTAAACAGAGCTGGATTCTCATCTTGGATAGATTGATGGGGAAATTAACAGTAGCCAGCAGCTGAAACAATGAACAAATTCTGCTGTTTGGAGAATATGCCTGAATATTATGTTGATATCGCTCCGCTAAGATAACCATCTTAAAGGTAGCAGTGTAATCCTCTTATTCAGCGGGCTGTGGTAACACATGGAGTGACCTACATAGGGTTGGACTGGAGGCAGAGGGTGATGGGTGAGAGGCATGACAGGAAGGGCTTGGCCAGGGGAGATGAGATGAGTGCTTATATGAATAGCTAGCCAGAATGATATATGCTCACAAATGCAAAGTGCTTTAATAGGTATGTATTGCACTCCGGTAGCATTGAGACAGTAAGCTGTAAACTTTGCACTGAAGCACAATTTTAGATATTTTCCAACGACCCTGGACAGCATCGGACTGTTCAGATGAATTCTTTGTGACTATGAAGCCATTGAGAAAAACTGAAAATGACTGCTGCTCTCAGTGGTGTTTACATCATGCATCTGAAGGCACAACATGGCAGTGAGTACCAGTGGAATATGTATACAGCGAATAGCAGAGAGCAGATCCCTTTGGGAATTTTGTACAGTGCCGTCTAATTTAGTTGGCACCCCTGAGGAAGACTTACTTTTCTATTTAATATAAAATAGTTTTGTTTGACCACAGCAGACCGTTGTAGTTAAAGTCCCAGTAGAGTTGAGCACACTCCACACATTTGCATTTTGTGATATAAGGACAGAAAAGGCTTTTTGTCTAAGCAAGCCTGTGAAGCAACCGGTTGGTTTTTATGGAGTATCTAATTGATGTTATGGACTGTTGGCGAGTTGGAGTTGGAGACAGACTTCTCCAACAGTGAAGTTAAGGGATTTTAAGTGGCTTGTGGTTGAAAGCGGTGGTTATTTGTGTCATGTCGTATTTACAATCCAGGAAAACAGGAAGTCATGGATCACTGAAAATAGGTTTTCTGGAAACTAAAGCATAAATTAAAAAAAACAAAGGTTTTATAGCATTTATTTTAATGGGATTGTGCTGCTTAGAATTTAGTTTAAAAAAAATGTTTCTAAGTTAGGAAGTTCTCCATTCGGAGTAAATTAAACGTTACATTTTCCAAACATTTCCAATGGCAAGTTATGTTAACACCAGTAAATGTGTTAATTGTAGTTTTTTTTAATACATCTCCTAAAGTGGCCAATCAATTTTAGTGCCCCTGTTGTACAGTATGTGAAATCATACCAAGCGATGCTTAATCCAATTTTGAGTTCTAAAAGTGTGATTCTTTTTTTCCTTTTGCTTTAGTATTGTGCATATGTACACATACAACATGAGCTAAACAGCAATGCTTTATACAAAAACAAACTCTGATCCTCCTTCATAATCCCTCTTCCGTGAGCTGTCCATCATCTGAGTGCCTGGCAACCAGGGACATTCAGAGAGCATTCGTTGGCTACTGTATTCAACCAATGGCAGCCAGAATTGCAAATGCCGTTTTTTTCTCTCCTCTCTCTCTATCTCTGTCCCAGGAGGAGGTATGAGGATCTGACAAAAGCCATGTTAAGATATGAGGAGCTCCAGCAATAGGACAGAGTGGAAAATAAACGAATTAACTTGTTCAAATGGAACTTGTTGCATGAAAATAGCTCTTTTGGAAAATGCCTTTCATTTATTGCAGAGGTAGCTAATTTTGTTTGCTCACAGGTTCCTGTAGCAAAATGGTTTAGTTGGTGTAGAAACAGATTACAAAGTTGTTCAGACATCAATCCTAGCTCGCTTTGTTCTTTCAGTCTCTCTCATGTCTTCCCTCTCATCCTCTTGGGACTTCAGAAGCTTTTCCCTCTACCCAGTTTAATCTTTAAGGATTCTTCTCTCCTCTTCTTCTCAGCTGCCTTTTATATATTCCTTGCTCTCAGGCTCTGAACGTCTCCCTCGACTCCCTGACTGAACATCTCCCAGCTCCTCTGCTCATTTTTATCCACTCCTCAACAATAGGCTGCTGCCCTTCCTTCCTCTGCTAAGATTTGGTCCTCCCTCTTCTTTTAGACCTTTGACTGGTTCATCCTGGCTCCTGTGCTGTGGAGCAGATGATTTGAAGAGGAACTGTTTCTGGGGGGGTTTGCCTCCATTAACATTCTTCCACAGGATAACTTTCACTTCCAATAAACTTGGCCATCATGAATTTAATCCCTGTTGCGTAAGCAGCCAACCCCTCCTTGGCACTAGTTGGTTAAAGCAAAAATAAGTCGTGGTATCATGATAACATTTGTTCACTTTCTGCAACAATCTTTATGTTTCATTTATTTTTGTACTCTTCCTATACAGGGGTGCCCAAAGTGGGTCCTCGAGGGCCGGCATCCTGCATGTTTCAGTTCTGTCCGTAGTGGTAGTAACAACCTTCTCAGCATGTCAGTATTCTTCTTAGGTCTCTAATGAGCCGTCATTTGATCCAGGTGTGTTAAACCAGGGAGAGAACTAAAACACGCAGGATGCCGGCCCTCGAGGACCCACTTTGGACACCCCTCCCCTAATTTGTGTAAAGTCAGATGTGAACTCCATAGAAAAGCTAATTTGAAACAGTCAAGTAATGCTTTGTGTTTTAACACTTGTTCTTTATAATTATCTAGAACAGTTTTAAGTCAGTTTTACAATGACTATTATGGTGGCTTGGGTTCTGTTAAGCAGCAGTAAAGGATTTCGGATCAGTGTACATAACATTCACACAGCCTTGCAAGTTGCCTATAGAAGCATAAAAGTTTCTATACCAGTGTAGTGGTTGTTCATTATGGTGGTGGCAGCATTTCTACGTCCTGGATTACCCTATCTACCTGCATATCATTGACGTGACGGTTGAGCTCACCAGCCTGACCTTGGTTGTAGAGAATTTGAAGCAAGACTAGCACCATGCCTAGACTGAATTATTCCAATCGTGCATCAACAACTAACTCAGAAGATCAGCAAAAATCTACCCCCCAATATAAATAAAAAAAAAAGAAGATTAACATTGGCAAAAGCTGATGCTAATGCAGTTGCATATTCTTTATTACTTAAATCTAGCGTACCACTTGCCATTTACATGTGGGATAGACCTCAGAACCTCTTAAACCTAAATGAGATAGAGTGAGTTTGTGAATCTGCCAGACTCTGGCTCCGAAATGTTATACTTCCTTTAATGACAGTGGGAGAGGAATGAGATATGATTTGTAAACAAAAACCTTTAGTCTACTATCCAACCCACTGCAACAGTGATAACTGGTAGTTTTGTAGCTAGCAATGAACTGCAGTGCTATGTGTTAAACAGTATTTAATCCCTGTAATCTGTGGATGTATAAATATCGTGTGGCTGTTATTCACACACATGTTTCCCTATGGTCTGTGAGGAAAGTCAGGACTTTCATTCATTCATATAATGTCTAAGCAGCCTCAGTCCTGCCTGTCACTATTGTCTGTCTCTGACAGACATTTGTTACTAGGCAAATAGTGGATCATAAAATTATTCTCCTTAATTTTGTGTCTTCAAATTCCATTTTATGTCACCACCTTTCTTAAAATAAAGTGTCTAGAATAGGAAATTTTACAATAATCTGACCATACCTCTTGTTCAGTGACCGGAGGGGCAACCATGCAAGGATATGTGGATAGAGAACCATTGATGAATGCATGTACCTATCATGTTATTATTTTTTTCAAATGTATGCTGCACACTGAGTGAGAATAGCCAAGTGAAAACAGCCCTCTAGAAATGGCTTTTTAACCTCAAATTCATAAACCTCAATCTGATGATCTCAGAGCAGTTACTTCACGTCTGAAACGAAAGCAGAGCCTTCCCAGAGGAAAAAAAACACTCACAGCTTTGTCATTGCTTCCAGAAAAATACTGGCCATTCGCTTTCTTAGCAGCACAGTGCTAGCTGATGATGCAGGCATGCTTGAATAGCTGAGCACAATCCGCTGCTTGAGATATCTCTGTTTAGTGTTCTTCAGACAGACCAATAGCTGACTCTGCAGGCAAGAGTCCTTTTTCAGAACTTGCAGAGATGACTTTGATCAATGCAACAGATGCATCAATGGGAGAAAACATTGGCTCACTGTGTTTATCTGCTGGGGTAAATGGTTGCGTCTGCGTGTTCATGCAAGTGTTTGTCAGGAATGCAACACAATGTGCTTCTCTTTTCAGGTTTTCACTGTGTACTGCTGCATATAGGACTTGACTGCACCAACTGGCACAGGTAAACAAAGCTTCATCGGTGTTAACGTTTTATACACGTTTGGACTGAATACAAGAAGGCATTTCATAATAGGTCAATAGGAAAACTGCTGGCCTTTGAAGTTAAAACATTCTGTTGTAGCAAGGTGTTTATCATTACAGAAGTTAATTATTATACGCAGTATTTTTCAAGATTTTGCCCAAGCCCCACTGGCTGATAAATATTTCAGTCTGATTAGGATACAGAAATATTTTATATGATGCACAATTAACTGCTTGAGATATTATCTGTCGATATGAAACTAGTTAGTAAAATAGCAAACAATGCTTCAAGACTTGAAGTTTGATCAGCTGATGCTTTTCTCTGGAACTCCGTTCTCTTGTCATAATGCTGTTATATTTCGAATTCTACGTGAGATTAGTTCCATTGTTTTTACTCTGATGTGGAAAAACTAAACTGACAGTTTAACAGATAGATTTGATTGTGTGTGTGTGTGTGTGTGTGCGTGTGGGCGTGTGTGTGTGTGTGTTCTTGCATGAATGGGAAGAACTAATTTCAAAGTGCTTCTATTTCTATCTGAGCAGGAGATGTGTGCAGTAACATTGTACACTCATGGCCTGCTTGCATCCCCACTTTCCTGTACATGTAATTCAGTCTGTTGAAGGTGGCCAAAGTTGTAGAGACGTTTTTAACCAAACAGATAGAGATGAAAAAGGGAGAGACAGAACCTGTAATCCAGTGCTTTTGTGGCTGGATTAAAATCCTGTGTCCAAAGATGGGGGAGGGGTTGGCTGGTTAGGGTTAAGGATGGGCAGGATTAAAACAGACAGATCTGCTCGGTGCACAGCTGTGTCACTGTGGCAGCCGGCGTTTGGTGGATGCTGCAAGGGAGGAACCTGTTTCTGATTCATCCCACTTTTTCCCAATTCCACTGGGATACTTCAAGTTTCGAGTTTTAAAATGCATTTTCACTCTGAATAAAGTGATTTCACAATTGCCCTTGTGTAATTGTTGAGCAAGCAACCAATTGGGACAACCTAGTATATTAACATCCAACTAACTGACCAAAGAGTGGTTCGACTGACCAACCACTTAGCAAACCAAGCAAGTGATAAACCAACCAATTAGCTCACTAATCACTGATTGAACCAACCAGTGTTCCAACTAACTGACCATTAAATTGGCCTACCAACTAAATGACAAGGAGACTGCCCAACCAGTTCACTATGTACCAACTAGGTAGGTTGGATGCCTACCTGTTAGCCAGGTTGGCATCCAACCAGGAATTACTATGTTAAGAATTTAGTGATGATGATACTCTTAATTACTTGTTGGGAGTAAAATATTGTAATTACATGGAGCAATCATTCAAACCTAAAATGCCTTTGAAAAGAGATTCATTGGCAAATTGAAGCACTGTAAAGTAATATGCTGAACTGTTTACATTTTTGCCAATGAATGTAGCAATAATTGTACCCAAATGTATGTCTTTGTATATTTTCTTTTCAGTCGGAGTCATGGTAGTCTGAACCAACTTTTGCTAGCGCTGTCAATCAGCTGATTGAAAGAAGGTTAGTTTTTTCTTGCTTAATGGAAAGGCAAAATGTAATGATTCTTCCAGAGACAAGAAACATGTTGAATATACTAAATTGAGAGAAGATCCACTCATCGCTTTTGTTAACAAGTTACAAGAAACAGATGAAATGTTTTGTACATCTTCAAATTTGTAACAGATAACAACATTCTAACTATTATATTGTAATACATTGTATTATTTTGGCAGCACTAGGAATATTTGTTACTTTTCTGGTTTAAGTAAAAACAATTAGATGGTGACATGCAAGCAATATATGAAAAATTGCTTTGTGCTAACTAGCATGGTAGCATGCTAGTAATAAGCTTTTATTGTAAAATGAATGAGGGTCAGATTGAATTACAAAACGTTGGTGCAAAACCTTCACCCTGTTGAAACATTTAGGATTTGCTAAAATGCTAAATTCACAAATGGTAACCAACTAGCCCCAGCTGTTTGGTGCTAAATAGCATGCTAGCATAAGTCGCCATAGCAAAAGTGGCAAATGAGACACAAAGGTCAAATCAGATTTGCTGATCTTTCACATGAAACTGCCATCTATAACTAGATTTTTCCCCATTTGTACTGATAGGGCTTTCTATTGTAATTTATTAAAATACACCACCAAAAGAAAAATAATGTTTATCTGGTCCAGATATAGCCTGTGTTACAAAAGAATCCCATGGTGAATGTCTAGCCCTGAAATATTGGAACAGCTTAAACTCCAGCCTCAAATATTTTGTAATCCTGTCTGCACCTCACATTCCCTAGTATGAAAAATTGCATTGTAGAAAACATTATTTTTAAGCAAGTGGATAACCACTAGAAGAATACATTTAGGATACAATCTGCTGAAACCGATAGCTTCTGCACTCTCAAGTACCACTTGGAATGGTAGCCCAAGTTTGAGTATGAATGAAAGAAAAAGGAGGAAAAGAATAGGAATGTAGGGTCGGGCCCCTTCAGTTACACTTATGTAAGGTTACTTACATAATGACAAATCAACATAAGTGTGTGTGTGTGCATGTCTGAGTCAAGACGAGAAGGGTAACTTGACTTCTGTTTAGGGTGGGGGATCGAAGAGGACGGGTACTCAAGCAAGCACAGCACGAGAGAATTGTGGGATTATGAGTGGATGTGTGTTTCTGTGTGTGATCAACAAAAAAGGAGGTGGAGTTGAGCATGAGACGGTATTAAAGTCAGACTAGAGCGAGGGGACTGACAAACTATCGTCTCTTCTCTGTGGATATCCTCTAATGATAATAATCCTATTCAGTTTACACTTGTTTTGTCTTATATTTTTTTATTCTCTGTCCCTAATCCCCCTTTTTGTCCTCTATTGTCTTTCTCCTACATTTCTCTGACAGTTCAACAGGTTGGCAGTGCTTGACAAGACATAGTTGGAGAACAATAGACGTAGTTGCTACTACTGGTGGTTTGCCAGTGGTTTGCTTTTGCATACTCGTGGCAGCTGGAAGGAAAGAAGAGTGAAGAAGGACCTGGCTATGGTCACAACTATGGACGATCCCTGTCGGAATGGGGTGCAGGAGGAGGTAATGCCCTCTGGACAACCTGCCACGGAGAGGCCCCCAGCTGTGCAGTCCTCTCAGGGAGCAGAGACATCTGGAGGTGAGGAAAGGAGGAGGTGGGCTGGCTGACTGTCTGGCATATTCCCTCTATACATGCTATAGTTTTACTTACAGTGGCTGGAGGGGTTAATTTTAAACATGTGCACTTGTAAAACCGTGATACTTGCAAACACAACACCTAGAGAGGCAAAAAAAAATTATTTGTCTCAGTCGCTTTGCTTAGAAAGTTATCCACTGTCTTGTAGGATAGCTCTCAAAGTCTAACATTATGTTGTCCATTACACTCAAAAGTAAAAGGAAATCATTGTGATTTTGTGGTTGATGCTAGTATAAAAGTGAAAGATTCATGGAGCCTTAATGAAAAGGAACAGTCTGACCTTCTTATGTTTTAAGAGATACATGGATTTGTTTCAGAAAAGATAGCAAAAAATAAATTAATGTATTGTAGGTACAATTCAACTGAATCTATCGAAGAATAGATTTGTCTGTTCTTCAATGAATTACGAAGCATGTGGGTCTCTTTGAAAGTTAAAAAAAGAGCAAGTGGGAGGTTGTGAGCAGTGTGCACACAACCATGATTGACAGCGCTAAAACCCTTCTCTTGGGTCTGATTAGTTGCTTTTGAGAGAGTGGTGTATTTCTGTAGATGGCAGTAGGAACACTGGGAGAAAGCAGAGACGCTCGACTTTCTCTTCACAGATTATCTGTCTGATACCATACAGTTACGATGAGTTTTAACAAATATGTAAAAAGAAAACATATTTTATTATAAAAGATATATACTCCAGCTCTATAGCTCTGCTTTTTTGAGGCGTTTTAGTCCATGCACCGATTAGTTCATTGTTGTTGTTGTCAGTTTTGACATTGCAATGGACAACCCGATTTCAAGTGCTCGTCATCTATAAAGCTAAAAAATACATGAAAATATGTATGTGATAGAGTATCTGTCAAGGCACGTCTCTCATATGTGCAGCTTCCAGCACACTCCTGTTGATGGTGCAATTAAATATGACTGGAATAGAGGTTGACAAGTATTTTTTTCCTCATTGGATTTATCTTACACCCTTAAAAAATAGATGCATGGATTCTCAAGCAGGCAGTCTCTCCATTACTATTCAATGCACGGCACATGTGTAGAAAAGGATGACGTTGAAGCACACAAAGGGAACAGTTTATAATGTAGATAAATGCGTCTGCTTGGACTCAATTGTGGCAACTATCCCATTTTGGATTAAGAACTTATTTTCCACAAACTTTGGCAGGGCAATAGAAACACTTGAGCATGAGGCTTTTTCTCAGTTCCACATTTTCATTGGACAAACAGATTGTGAGTGCTCATTAGGATGGGTTGTGTACTCTTGCTGCATACCGAGCAAACATTCCTGTGGTGGAGAACGTCATGACATTTATCTCAGTGAGTGGATAAAGGTCAACACAGAGAGCAGAAAACTCCATAAACATATGAAAACGTAGCTGTTTGGGTGTTTACTTCCAGATGTGCTTCGATTGTGGTTTTTAGTTTCTCCTCTGATACTTCTGGTTTCAAAGTTTCCAGTCCTGCTTAAACGCTAAATCAGTCTGTTTTGCTCCAACTTTGTTTCGCTCCAACTTTGTTTCGCTTTATAGCAAATAGGATGTCTTAAATTACTGATTATAATTTTTGAAAAGTTATGACTGACTGTAGGAGTCTTCACAATGAAATCAAGGTGTCGTTTGTTTACGGTTTTGTGCGTGTGTGTGTGACTCTCACTACAATTACAGTTCTGCTCTGAAAGACCGTGTGTGGTCCCCATAGGAGCCCAGGAACAGGAGTGTGTCTGTACGGATTTTAGATCGGTGCTTCTTTTTATTATGCAACTATATTTCTCTAACTGTAGTTTTGTCTTATCCTCCCTAATGTATTTGCCCGTCATAAATATTTAAGGTTTGTTTTGGCACCGAGCTTGCTGTTGATGTAGTCTGACTGTGCTTTATGATTTATGGTTGCCTTTTGTTTCCTGTTTTGTCATTTCTTGCATGTAGTACATTGTGTTCACTTTAATGAAAACCACCAACTCACAAATCTGAAAGTGTATTGCTACACATTCAGATGTGTAGCATCTGAATGTTACACATCATTAACAAAAATATTATGTTTTTAATATAAACATAAAAAAATAAGATGCAAATGTAAAATATGTTATAAGAAATTCTACTGAAAATCATTAGAATTACGCATTGTGATGCGTAATGGATGTTTAACATTTTTTGAAAGTGCTCCAGTCTATTCTGCAGCACCTAACCTACACAGCATTATGCTGCCACCCTGATTTGGCACACACTATTGTACCAAAATACTTTCACTGCTGGGAAAATGTACTTTCTCTTTCCTTATCAGTATAATGGCTGAGCTTTTCTATACTGCTTATGCTTGCCTGAAATGGTTTGCACAGATATACAAGGCCTATTCAGGCAACTTGTAATTGTAAAAGCATAGCAATCCTAGTGTATATTCGTCCATCCAATTTGAGGAATAAAAAAGTAGAAATAATGTTGGCAATTCTAATCTTAAACAAAAAAGATTTCGTCCGATTCAATATTACACAAACATGTTGTGTTTTTTTTTATACATTTTATATATATCCTGTGTGTAGTTTTACTTTATCTCTGTTAGTAGCTGCAGTATTTTTGGAGGTTCCAAGACAGCGAAGCTGCATATTGAACTTGTTTCTTCAAGAGTAAACTCAAGTATAGAGTACAGCCTAATGACACAGAGCGTGATTGGGGTTAAAAGTGTAATAGTGGGTTAGCAAGAGCAAAATCTAGAGAAATAAATCATAAGTTAACGGGCTAAAAATGCTGACTGAGCATAATTATTACCCACACAAGTGCATAATGACACACTGAAAACAGGCTTTAAAACACTGACACACGATTTTGGTGCTCTAAGTGGCTTAAATGGGCTTGCGTTGGCTTTTAGACCCTGGCATTACAGCGTTAGCTGCTTCAAACAAACAGTCCACACCTCTCCTTCTACAGTATCTGTTTATGTTAACAGATTAGATTGTGTTTTTGTTTTGTTTATTTTTCGCTTACAGCCTTTGAATCTTGGTAGCTTTATGCGTCGCCATGCACAAACTATCTGTAGGCTCTTGTGGGAATGAGCTGTGAAGCAGCTAAAATGGTTTTTGAAATGTTGTGTTGCTTAGAAAGTGTATGAACTCAGCGGTTTTAGCTCAATGGGACTTTTGTGTCAGATGTCCAATTAGTAACGGTCTGTCTTTTGCTGAACTTAAACCCACCAAAATATCTCTTAACCATTTTTCTTTGCGTATATTTTTTGTGATTTCAGCAATGCAGCAGGTGGAGGATAATGTTGGCGAAGGGCCTACTTCCACAGCCGTGAAAGACATCGACCTGCTTTTTCTGCGCGGCATCATGGAAAGTCCAATTGTACGCTCCCATCCTCAGGTAGCACACACACAAATTAAGCTAAGGGTTAGAGGCTGTGAGCGGACTAACTTGTAGTCATCTTGAAGACTCCCTCTGCATCCTTTGCATGCTCTGGCTGAGGTGCTTAAGTACAGTAAGGCTTTGACAAATGTGTCCTGCAGAAGATCCGTTACTTTTAATAAGGAAAGAATGCAGCTTCTCACTGCTAAAGCCTTTTTTTTTTTTTTTTTTTTACTAATTATGCATGCATCATACAATATTTTTAATTATAATTGACTTGCTTTCACAAATGTTCACTGCTGTGTCCACAATCTTTTATGCGGTCAAGTTATTTCAAGCACAGATATGAAGTAGTTCTTGCCAGAAAAGACGCGATTTTCCACTTTTCACCTATTCCATGAAGTTTATAGAAATTAGATTCATGTTTTTACTGTAATGCAATGCTGAACAGTATGTTGTTTATAGCTGAAATTAACCTCATAGCACTTGAAACAAAATTTATACATGTTGGTGGTGGTATACATAATACCATCAACATAAAACACGCACACAACAGAGAGTCATCCGAAGAATCTTTCCTTTTTCCACATCTGTGAGAACCACCTGCCGTCCGTGAGATTCTTTGTCCCCTCCAGGCTCAGGAGCAGCAGGAAGATGTCAAGCTGGAAGCGGTGCAGGACAACAACGTGGAGCTGGTGACAGAGATCTTGGGCGACATCAGCAACCTCAAGGTGAAAGATGACAGCGCGACTGAACTGTCCAGGATCCTGCAGGAGCCGCATTTCCAGGTGAGACGGAGTAAACATAAACACAGTGAGGGGGAGCAAAAAACAGGAAAGTAGTGTTAGAAGCTGTAATCCTCCACAACCAGACAAGTCTGGATGCAGAGATGGTGCTCTTTCAGTGTTGATTCATATATTGCAAATGTTTGAAACAAGCAGGTTTCCATCCATTGAACGGTGAACTGAGTATGCTGTTTTATTATTCTGGTTTTGGTTAGTTGATGTTTAGCCCCTGTTCTTACACCAACCTCCAGTGCTGGACATAGCAGCAGGTTTACACAAGCTGGACCAATGGGAGTTGGTATTCTGAGCCCAGCCAGCCCTCAGAACCAATCAGAGCTCTTCGAGCTGTTAGCTGGAAGTTAAAACCCTGTTGACCTACTGAGGAAGCGGGAGAAGGTGGGAGGAAGGGAGATGCTGGGTTTATAGAAATGGGGAACATATATTACATCACAGACTGAGCATGTGAGTTTGAAGAGTGAGTTTCCTGGAGAGCTGTTGTTTATCATCTGAGCAAGATATTTTAGGAACAAGTGACAATAATTCCAGGATCGGAAAGAAGCTGTTTTAGGGATAATCAGTGAACCAAAAAAATAAGTGATGACATCCAGAGGCTAATCCTAAATTTTGATTCATTAGTTGATTGATATGTCAGAAGTGCAGCTTAGAATTTTACTAGTCATACTGAAAAAAACAAAACAAAGAAAATGTGCACACCTCCAAAATTACCTCAGAAAAACGTTTTTTTTTTTTTTCAGAATAGATTTGTCAATGTTCTGAAATGAAGTAGTAACACTTGTTATAATAAATAGATGACCTGAAACATTAGAAGAGATAAACTTGTGAAGAACATTCTTTTAAAAAGGCACAGATAAAGCATACTAAATAGCAGAAGCTGGCAAATACAATCTTGTAGGGGAGCTGCTTGGAAGTCTTAGCAGTTTTGCAATTGACACAATGACCTTAAAGTTAACGGCTAGATAAAGTTGGACTAAAATACTAATGTGCTGATAGTGAGGTCTTTGCTAAAAGTAGCTAAAATACTAACTTGCTAAGAGTAAAATGTTAGCTCAAAGTGGTTAACAGTGCTATCTTGGTAGCATCTTAAATATCAACATCAGCTAAATGCTAACATGTTGATGGTGACTTTTTAGTTTGTAGTTGCTAACAATTGCTGGTGATTTCAACATTAGCTAATGTCCTAAACTATTTGCTTAAAGTAGCAAATAGTAGCTGCTATGAAGTTATGTGCTAACAATGACATTTTAGCTAGAATTAGCTAAGCATCTTATATCTTTGCATTTTTCTGTAAATGTCAAACATTATTACATGGTAAACTTAGGTATTATCCTAGCATTAGCTAATATACGAGCATTAGCTAGCATACTACTTACAACATATTTTGTGAGAAAAGCTAATGGTGTTTACCATGTCAGCAGCGGCTAATACATTAGCTTTCGCTAAGGTTTTTTCATTAGGCAACATGCTAAAATCAGCAATATTGGACACCTTGAATGTTTTTACTATTGCTCATCCATTTAGTCTTTGAATGGCATTCCTAGCTGAAGGTAAAGTGGAGAAATGACTTATGAAAAACCACAAGAGATTTGAATGATTTGAAAGCTTAACCTCAATCCTGTCTATTGGCAACACTTGTTGTCAACAGTTACATATTTTGCAGAATATAAAGTTAATCACAGATGTCATGTCCTCAGAGAGATGAACGTTTTAATATCTGAACAGCTAAAAGTCTTCATCGCTGGACGCTTTCAGTAGCATCAGTACTTTATAGAATTCACACTTAATGTCAGTTAGTTGATACTTATCATTGCTAGACACTTTACATCAAGCAGTAATGCATAAAGTTACATTTTCTAGCGACTGCTCTGTTAATGGTTTTAAACAACTAGGCTTACTCAGTCTAAACCAGTGAAAGCATTGTGAGTGAATGAAATTGAGCAAGAGACATTCTTTTCCTTAATCATCTGGAAAGAACATAATTTGTTTTCTTGGCATGCTTCACATACTATTGTTTTTCCTCTCTTAGTCCCTTTTGGAGGCACACGACATGGTGGCATCAAAATGCTATGAAGCGCCTCCACCGACTGAAATGGCTAATGACGCAGCGGTCAACAGCGCGCTCATGCAGGCCGACGCCGTGCGCATGATCGGCATTCGAAAGAAGGCCGGCGAGCCGCTGGTGAGCCAAAACGAAGGGCAACTCGATATGTTTCATATACTTCTTTGTACCTTTGTTCTTGAATGACTGAAGAGGAATTGAAGCATCCCAGGCTATACAATCGTCTTCCCCGCAGGGCGTGACCTTTCGTGTAGAAAAAGATGACCTGGTCATTGCCAGGATCCTCCATGGCGGCATGATCGACAGGCAAGGCCTGCTCCACGTGGGTGACATCATTAAAGAGGTGAATGGCAAGGATGTCGGCAACAACCCCACAGAGCTGCAGGAGATGCTGAAAAACTGCAGCGGAGGCATCACGCTGAAGATCCTCCCCAGTTACAGGGATGCTCCTGCACCTCCACAGGTAGAACAACAAGTCGGTGTTAAGTGTTGGTGTAAAGAAACGATGCATAAAGAGTGGCAGATGTTGGGTGGTGGCACCGGACTGGTGATCTGGTGCCTCCATCAATCCTCTGTGCATGAATGTGAACCATGGGAGCCCTATTAATAACACTCGACATGCTATCTAGGTCAGAATTGCTGTTTTAGCCTTGTACGCACACGCACACACACGCACGCACGCACGCACGCACGCACACACACACACACACACACGCACACGCCCACACACACACACACATGCTTCCTTTAGTTACATGCACCCTCACATGGAAAGTACAGTAGGTTATAAAAGTCTTATTTTCTCACCTACATAAAAATAAAAAAAGGACCTTTTTTCATCTTTCACATAAATTGACATACATAAACATGCCAGTTTATGCTAAAGACGCATAAACTGGAAGTAAAGGTGAATGAAACATGATGCGAAATGCTATCCTGCTCTGCGGCTCTGCACATGCTGAGCAGTGTACTTTACTGGCTTGTTTTATGGCTTCCTCTGGCTGCTTGTTTAATCTAATACATCAGCCAGAGCACTTAGCCCTTCTGGCAAACGCCTCCGCTGTCGGTGCATCGTAAAGAGCAGCACAAGGCGTCCTCTGTCACTTCTTTACTCCATCCTTACCTTATATCACTGTCTTCTTCTGAAGCATAATCAGATTTAAGTGAACGTGTGATCCCCACAGGTGTATGTGCGGCCATACTTTGACTACGATCCAGCCAGTGACAACCTGATTCCCTGTCGAGAGGCGGGAATGGCTTTCAAGAGAGGCGACATCCTTCAGATTGTCAACAGAGAGGATCCCAACTGGTGGCAGGTGAGCTTTTCCTTTTACTTGTCGTTTCTGGTCAAGTGTCCTCAGAGGTCACGAGACGAAAGAAATCTCAAGCTGCACTGTAATCCATTGTAGGCATGCCATGTAGTGGGCGGCGCCACAGGACTAATACCCAGTCAGTTCTTGGAGGAGAAGAGAAAAGCATTTGTCCCTAGAGACTTTGATGGATCAGGTTTGTCTCTGTCCTACCTGCCTATAATTGTGGTCTTAAATCTAAATGAACCATTTGCTAGTAGTAAAATGTTGTCATCATGAACATGAATGCCATATTAATTTTGTATTTTAATAATTCATTATCCTTATTTCCAAATCGGCCCAATAATCATGCAGAATTATTCCAAGACCACATTGATGCCTACAAAAGGTGTTGTTTCTCTTTAACCTACTAAGAGAGATTTAACTTTTTTTTTTTAAGAAAGTAATTTGTAAAAAAAAAAAAAAAAAAAAAAGCCCTAAATTTCTAAGACATTTATGCTGATGGTGAATTTATGTAAACTTAGAACTGGTAAGACATGTGACACATCCAAATGTGAAAGCTACGCTTAATACATTAATATTAGTTAAGTCTACCAGAACCAAATTCACAGACCTGAAGCAATTCTACCACAAATTCCACCAGCACTCAGAAAACATTCCAAGCCTGCCCCCATCTGGCCAAAAGCTGCAATTGCAAATATGTACACATCAATAAATATTCCTTCTTTCATTTTTAGGAATTCTCTGTGGCACCTTAGCAGGGAAAAAAAAGAAGAAGATGATGTACTTAACAGCCAAGAATGCAGGTTAAAATATATTCTTCTCAGTGTTGGTTTACAACTGATGTTTCTATTTCAGTTTTCTCAAACTGTGAAATGTTTTCTAACAGAGTTCGACAGACACGAGTTGCAGATCTATGAAGAAGTAGCCAAAGTCCCTCCATTCCAGAGAAAGACGCTAGTCCTGATTGGTGCTCAGGGGGTGGGCCGCCGCAGCCTGAAAAACAGACTGATGGTCCTCCACCCCACAAGCTTTGGCACCACTATTCCATGTACGTAATATTCCTGTTCTCCTACACGGTGTCTCGTAAGGTATTCAAACTCCATGAAATGTTATGGTTTGATCTTCTATTCTGACTGAATGCTACGTGTGGTGAAAAAGTTCTGGTGACACAGCAAAGAATTTAAACTTGATGTTCATAGATGTATTCGAATGAGAAAGAGCTACTTTACAAAGAACGGACAGACATTTCCAAAAATACAAAGTACAAAGCTGTCCAAATATAAAAAAGTTAAAGGGTCTGTAATTTAAAAAAAAAAACAAGCATTTAGATATTCAAAGCTATGCTTTTTTTTTTTTTTTTTTCCACATTCAGACACGTCACGGAGGCCCCGTGACGAGGAGCTAAATGGCAACACCTACCACTTCACCTCGCGGACAGACATGGAGGCGGACGTGAAGGCCGGCCGCTTCCTGGAACACGGCGAGTACGACGGCAACCTGTACGGCACAAAAATAGACTCCATACACGAGGTGGTCGCCACGGGACGCACCTGCATCCTGGACGTCAACCCCCAGGTACGAACCAAAGAATGGCACCTCAAAAGGACTGGCAAATAGTCGGCAGGAGGGAGGGAACTCCACAGAACGTCACAGCAAACGTACTGTAGATGAACGTAAACATGTTTCTGCTTGATTGTCCTCTCCAGGCTTTGAAGGTACTGAAGACAGCGGAGTTTATGCCCTTCGTGGTTTTCATTGCAGCACCTGATTTTGATACACTCAAGGCCATGCACAAAGCTGTGGTGGATGCAGGCCTCACAGCAAAACAGCTCACAGTGAGTAACTAATCGACCAACTAAACAGTGTGATCATATCGATTTGACTAATCCACTGAAAGACCAAGACCCGACCCATTTTCAACTGTTGTTTAAACTGTGAACTCGTGATTCACTCTAACAGAATCATAAATACTCCGTCAATTATTCACGACCAATAAGCTTTTAGTCCAATCAAACATTTGTTTTCAGCAAAGTTGTTGGTGGTGATAGATTTATTTTCACAGCATGTCCATCAGACCACTGTTTGGCATGTAGACTGTGTCTGATGATTTTTTTCTGAGACTTGGTGAACCCAGTGTACCACTAACGTCAGGAAAAACCTCCCATGTCTTCATTTCATTTCAATTTGGAAGAGTGGTCTGATCCTTAACAGAAAATGTAGAATTTGCTGAATCTTCACTCCCTTTTCATTCTCTGAACTGCAACATTGTTACTACAGCGGTGACCCGTCCCTTGTTGTCTCTGCAGGACGTGGACCTGAGGAAGACTGTGGATGAGAGCGCCCGTATCCAGAGGGCTTACAACCACTACTTCGACCTGACCATCGTCAACGACAACCTGGACAAAGCCTTCGAGACGTTACAGGCCGCTGTGGACAAACTGTGCTCCGAGCCTCAGTGGGTCCCAGTGAACTGGGTGTATTAAGGACCAGAACCAGCGCTTCCATAAACCATAGCGTTTTCTGACAATGAAGAGGATACGAGGGAGGAGATACTACTGAATGATAATTGATCCTTCTCCCCCGAGACCTGCACACTGTGCAACTCCTTTTCTACTCAAAACTCAAAGGGAAAGGGTGCTTATGTATTTTATAATTTTTTTTTTTTTTTTTTATAAAAAACCTTTATATCCCACGTGGAATCATTTCAAACATATGTGCTTGGGCCAGTTGTTTTTATTTTTCCATTTAATTTATTGTTGTAGTTTTTAGTATTGTGAATGGTTTTGTGTTGCCAGTCCTTCTTCCATGATGCGAAGGAGTCGTCGGCACCAAAGCTCCAGAATGAAGTGGGTCTTTGAGCAGTCGTTGCCACGTCTGAACAACCACTGCAGCCATTCTGTCTCCACCTGAATCTTTTGTTATTTTTAAGTAGCCCTCATCTCGTCAGCTCATGTCCTCCTGCTGGATCAAGGAGTCGAAGCTCCTCCTGCTGCCAAGAAGGAAAACTCCTCTTTTTCACACAGTTTTGTCTAGAGTTGTCATTTTATTTTCTATCATTGTGGTGATTAATGTGTAGAGTTTAACCAGCTTTATTTATGTCACGTTGTCATTGCCCAGTCCTCACAGGCCAACCTGTTGGTAGTATTTTTGTAATCGCGACTCACTCTGTCCTTATGTTCAGTGTCATTGAATGTCAAAGCTCCTTACCAAACCCCCAATCAGACTGAAATTGATGTCGTCCAACTCTACAAGCACCCAAGCAAAGCCACAACAGCCAAGCTGTAGCATCATTCTTCTACACCTTTCATTTTTAAATATCAAAAAACAAATAAACCTTTTTCTTTTAAGATATTTGCTTGCACTTTAGGTAAGAAAGATAAATTACCTCATGTTGATGTTTCTTACAGTAAATGTAATTTTTTCCCCCACAATCTTAAGTTTTATTTGCATCAGCCCCGACTGCGTGACTGAAATGTCCCCACATCAACCCGCTATGTTTGTTTTTACATTTTTATTAGTAAAGTTCTAATTAATAAAGTTTATCAAATCGTAACCTACGGCTGCTACTGTGTTTTTGGCCGTCTGTTGACAAGAATGTTTTAATATACCTGACTCTCAAATGATTGGATTCAACTAGTGAAATGGGACAGAACTGAAAATGCACAAATGGGAAAATATATATATATATATATATATATAAAAAAAAATCACAACAGAATAAAGTATTTTAAAAGTTTTTATTTTACGCAACTTACAGTCAAGCCAAAGTGTGAACTATATTAAGTGATACGTATTCACATTATGTCCTAATAGGGTTTACAGCATATTTTGTGTTCTGTAAGCATAACTGTTACCCAAAAAACAAAAAAGTAAATGTGAAACAGAAAACCAAGACAGCTTACATCTTTACAACTACACAAACAAAAGGAGCTTAGCAATCGATGTGAACAAATTAAATTCAGCAACATGAAGAACCCTCACCAGAACAGGAAGGACAGCAAACTCAGTTTTTGGCATGTCGGTGGTTTTAAAGAAAAAAATGAAATTTAAAAAAAAAAAAAAAACAGGGAGAGAAGTGAAGGGAGGTCTGAAGTCACGTGACTGCAGAGCTGCCTCTGCCGAAGGACTTTGGCTGCAGTGGAAACGCTGAAAGGTAGAAAATTAAAAGCAGGGACAAACGAGAAAGAAAGAAAATTGAGTGTCCTGAAATTAGTTGGCCAATTTTATTAATAATTTGTTATTCATCTCCGTTAAACAAAAGGACCATCTTTGATGTCAACTACATCTCCAGAGCAAGCTCTACATTCACAGGAGGTAGATAACGCGGTGATGACGACGTCGACATGGAGTCCGGGATATTGTAGTGCATCATTTCTTACACTTTAAGGCCAGATGGAAACTTTCCATGTAGCTCCAAGGCCATCTTAAGACAAAGGTGTAAGGAAGGGCGGGGTGGGTTCGGTACAGCCCTTTCATGGCGATACCTGAGTCAACAGGCGTGTGAAAACGCTTGGTGCACCATCAATTCTTCATAGACATTTTTTTTTTAAGTCGACATGAGTGGAGAAATATTTGGATAGGAGTGGATTTGGCCAAAAGGTGTTACAATAGTAGGTTGAGGCATGTGTGCCGCTTGTGACATTCAAACCTCCCATTAGGGAAAATTAAAAGATATATATATATATATATATATCTTTTAATATATATATATATATTGTTGGACAATACATTTAGAGAACAAAACAGAGTCAATGCAGCATATATCAGGCTTATGAGGTACTTCATGAATATATATAGACAGATATAGTCAACTTTTTTTTTTTTTTTAGAAAAGCTTCTCAAAGTCATTATTCCTTATAGTTCCTATTGATAGCATAAAATACCTCGTCAGTCATTTCTTTTCTTTTTTTTTTTTTTTTACTCACAGCCCAAGCTAGATGGGCGTCATTATTTTTAGTCGTTTTCAGAGACTGCTTTCAAAAAAGTGCAAAAAACACAAATACTGATCGTTCTATGCAGCATCTACACTCACGGTTATTGAAAACGGAGAGAACGCCTTGGATTTTAATTTTGTTTTTTTTAACAATGAGATGGAGGTCGAAACCTAACGCTGGCGCAGATGGGAGAAAAAATAAAATAAAATTCGACAAAAGGCACATCTGAAAAGAAAACGACTGCGAACACGCTGGATGTCTACAGCTTGGGTTTGATCTGTGAAGCGACACAGCAGCTCATATGTACCTTTGGTCGAATGATTTGATATGCTGCAAGTCAGATTTAAACGCGTTTCTTCCCTTTAACGAGCAAAACGGGAGCGAGGGATGCCGAGTGCGGCGAGTAGGAAAGGCAGAAATTAAGAGTCTGTATTTCATCGTGGGAAAATGTGTCAAACCACAACGTTTAGGCTTTCTGGTAAAACTACAGATGGAATCAAGCGGCTCAGACATCCAGCCAAAGGACACGTGCTCAATGTAGTGCTGCTGCAAACAGACTTGTCACACCTGAACAAAAGCCAAAATACCAACGAACCCACACGGCAACGGAGAATCGCCGCAACTGCGTCTCAACAACAACAACTCTGCTGACATAAATAATCGGAATCACAATGGCACATGTGAAAGATCCAGTTATGATTATGCTGTATGAATCACACAAGAAAGAATCCTAAAGCTAACGCTGGGTTCTCTGACTCCAGATTGGTTAGAGAAACAATTAAAAATAAAAATTAATTTGGTCCCCTAAAAAAAAAAAAAAAAAAAAAAAGAAGTAAAAACCGAGCATAGCAACATTAAAAGTTCTCTCACGATATTGGCTTTTATTGGTTTGGTCACTACGAGATTTCGCTTCGGCGCCTTTCTCAAACAAACGGGATAATAGTAGCAAGCACCAGACGCTGCTCTGAGGTAGTTCTTTACAAGCTGATGGATTTAAAAAGAAATAAATAAATCAAACTGAAACGCAATTGTCCAGATGTGAAACTACTTAAACCAATCGCCTGGCAGGAGTGGATGTGAGCAGATCAGGACGATGGCATTGAGTTGGAGATTTCCCAACAGCTCTCGTTAGACGCGTCATTTGAAGGACAAAGGATGTTTACACTAAAAGGAGCAGCAGACGCAGTCGGGGTCACGGCGACACCTCTGCCCTGCCAGTTTTAAAAGACATGCATGACGATTAGAAAACTCTGCTGATGTCCTCGATTACCATTTAAATACTAGAGTAAATACTCGGTGGAAAGCTAAGAGTTGCTGATGGTCACAAATGTAAATTCAGTTCTTTAAGCTGACGGGTCAGGAGATGGTGCTCAATGTTTGGGGCAGGATTCACTTTTTTGGGAGGGGAAACTTTAAACAGCCACCCTAGAGACTTTTTAGACACTGAAAAAGATCAGAAGATACTCAGACATTTGTAGAGATCTTTAGAATTGAAAATAAAAACCTTTTGCCAAACAGGGAATCTCAAGACAAAAAAAAAAACCCAAAAAAAAAAAAAACATAACGTGAAGTAGCAACGCTAGGGCCTGCTGCTAGATGCGCTTGTGCTGTAATAAACAAGAACTTGTACACATTACATTGCTGTCACATGGCTATAGGTAACGGGGCGGACATCGTTACTCTTCAGTGGATTTATATACAAACGGGAACAGGAGAATTACGCCTGGTGAAGCCGGCTGAGCGCTCTGCAAATTGGTTCATTACTTACATGCAAAAAAAAATATAAATAAATAAAAAGAAACCAGGTTCTAGCAACTATATGCTGACAAACTAAAAAAAACAAAAAACAAAAAAACAACCCCACATGCTTCATTCAAAATCAAAAAAAAAAAAAAAAAATCTTTACAAGAACAAGTCCACATGAGGCAAGATTATCAGGCTGGGAGTTGAAGCAAAGCTGGAAACCTAACTGCAAACGCAAAATCCTCAGATTTCTGTTTCTAATACAAACAAACAAAAAAAAAAAAAGATGCACAATCCAAACAAGAATGAATCCACAGCTGAAAATATCACTTCCCTTCACGCCAGTGGGATGTGTTGCTCACCAAAGCATCCGATAATGAAAAGATTAGCAAGCTTTGCTAAGAAACCTACAGTTTTCTGCTTAGAAGAACAGAGTAATAATAATAATAATAATAATAATATAAAGTTTGCACAGAAGAAGCAGAGCTGAAAAGGAACTTGGGATCGTTTCTTTCACAATTTTACAAACCACACAGACTAATTACATTCGGTGCTATCTGAAGATGTGGAGAACGGGCTCTACTCTAAAAAAAATAAAACAAAAATGATATAAGCAACTGTTTTGCTAAAAACACATAAGCAGCTTAGAGGGGAGATAAATGACTATTCAGATGGGAATGGTTTGGAAAGGATTTATCTAATAGTTGCTGGTTTATAAGGAATCGGTTTCAATTCCAGAAAATAGTCAAACATAATATCAGGCTTAAAGACAGTTTGAACACCAAAATAAAAAGAAAATTATTCTATTGCATAATTTGATATGGTATTTATAGTTGATATTGGCTATTTCTGCTACCTGGTGTATCCAGGTTTTGGCTTTCCAAATGAAAACCTTTTTAAAAACATGTGAATTTAACACATTCAGGAAAAATAAAGTCTCTACGGTGTTGGTCCGTACCACTATAGGTAATGCAGGATTTCACCTGCAACATGATGCCACATTCATCCAGGTTAGGAATACTTGTCACTGTTGTAAACATTCTTTCGTTGAACTCATTTGAGAAAAAAAAAAAAAGAAAGCAAAGTGACAAAAACTCCTCCTTCCTCTGTACTTTGTTTTGGTCTTACTGGGGGAAGGGTGGTCACCCGCATTGCAGTTCCAGACGGAGATAAAAACTGTTTACCCAACAGGACATGCACCACTTTGGCATCCAACAATATTCTCCTTTAAAAAATAACACCTTTCAGTTTGGTTAATAGAAAAAACACATCTATTACATCTACAACGGTTTCTATACAAAGGCTATCCACTCACGGAACCGGAAATATCGCTCTTATTATTGTTGCTTAAAGGCTTCGGGTTATTTCTCAAAAAAAGAAAGAAAAAAAAAATAAATTACTTGCTCAATTTTGGTTGGCTAGATGGAATCTTCTCGGCTGGTTTTTACTTGATCTGTCTGAACAGCAATTATAGCGTAGGGGGGAAAAAAGAAAAAACAAAAGCTATATTGTAAGTTTGTGCTGTTAATGCATGAATAGCTACAATATTGTTCTTACTTATTTAGTGCAAATGTAACTTTTGGAGTTTTACATCAAGAAAAAGCAATGCCATTCCGATCTGGTTTTATAAGGTGCTGGTGTAGGGAACGAAAAACAAAAAACACACACAGAGCTGTAACAACAAATCCAAAAAGTTAGCTTCTCCTTTCTTTCCAAGTTAAAGCAATTAGAATGTTACAATTACTGAAGAATCCAGTTTCCAACTCTCTATGAAGGAAGTTAAAAATAAAAAAATAATAATAAAAATATTAATGACATCAGGGAAGGTAGCTAAAAACAAAGACGGTCAACTTCCCAAGTCAAGGGCGTCACTATGTAGAAATAAGCAGTGCACTTTGCTCTCTGTCACACATCATTATCTGGCTGAACAGTGACTGGCAAGAAACTCTAAAATCCAACATTGCAAAGATCAGTAAACAGACCTCACCGAAGCACCAACAGGCCATCTTAACACTTTTCGGCATGGAAGTCGTTACCAAGGGAAAGCGAATCAGTTCGCCATTTTCAGACCGAGTCAGATGTTATAGGCAATTAGAGAAAGCAGAGATATACAGGAGGAGATGTTATATTCAGAGACATTTCAGAAATTTAAACAGACGGCTAATGAAATCACAACTGGCTAAAAATTGGTGTTCAGAAATCAGAGTTCTCCACTTTCCTAATTATGATCTTTGAAACTTTAACCAGCAGTTTATGATAGCACCACTGAGACGCATCGACTTTGTCTCGATGAAGGTGAACTTTGCATTTGTTGTTACCCAGCTTGAGCAGAGAACCAAGTTTTAAATCAAAGTGTCATTTTAGTGGTGCATAGAAGAAGAAGAAGCAGAAGGTCATGTGTATAGGTACAAACACACTCCAAGCATTTGGTCATAGAACTTCAACACAAACACATTCTGTCTCTTCGGTTTGCGTAATACTAAATACAAGTCATGCAAAGGGAAGAAGAAAAAAAACAATAGAATAAAATTGTAGAAGTAAAATCATGCTTTGCAAAGCCTCTAAAGTAAACGACGAGACACAAGCGATGCCGATCCCAATACACAGCCAGGGTAATCACACAGAAATGGCCAGTGGCGTGATATTACCATGACAGCAACAGGTAACAAGAGGTAGAACACACGGCCATTTCCACGCAATTACACCAGTGTCACACATTATGGCTGAGCCTTCGGTTCTGATTAATGGAAGGAAAAAAAAAAAAAAGAAACATACACACACACACTAGAAGTCCTACTCATAATTCTGTTATCAAAAGTGCATCCAAATTTACATGTTGTGAGACCAGCACCGATAATATTGACATCAGAACAGTAAATATCAAGTACGGGATTTTTTTTTTTTTTTCTTCCTTTTTCCAAAATGCCCCACAAACACAGTCAGTCAGATCTCTAGTTGCTTTAAAGGAGTTAAAAGTAAAGAGGAGAAACTGATGTAGTTAAAGGGAGAGAAAAAGACCACAGAAATAATGGAGGATCAGTGAGGAATTAAGGTGATTTACAGTGAAAACATCTAGCACCTCGAGTCAAAATGCCTTTTTGTGCTTCTATGTCTTTTGAGTAATCGTGTAAAAGTTGGTCTTGTTTGGCCATGAACGATCGTGTGTTACAAAGGATGCACTCATTTTTAGGCTAGAAAATCTACATCGTCACAAATGACCACTTTTATCCTATTACAAACACGTGAAGATGCTGATAAGCACTAAGAAACAAAGCTAAATGCAAAACGCTTTCAAACAAAAATAAAAAAAATAAAATAAAAAATGGAAACAAAAGCCCTGATTGTCTACCTCTGTACACGATCCGATTTCATGTGGGATCCCAGTTAACTGCTAAATCTTTGTTAAAAACATGATGCATAGTTAGAAAATATACACTACCTGCCTTCAATCTAGACAAACATTCACGAGCTCAACGTAGCGGTAAAACTAAAGCAGGATGTCGTTATGTATTAATTCCATTATTAAAATGGTAAGAGTCTTACAAGGCAAGATAATTGCGTTTAAAATGTTTATAGAAATAGAGTTAATTTAGACAAAATTTGGGCCGTTTTTTTTTTCCTCTTCAAAAAACAAAACATTCTAAAAAATTTTCAGCATTTTGCACTGAAAGCTTATTTAAAATATACCTTACTAGGAACATTTCTATTTCAGTAAAAAGACTCAGAAAAGCTGCTTGCATAAATCCCCCCCCCCCGGACGATGCTTTTGTGCGACGACCGTTCACGGTTCTTGAAGTGTCCTCTAAACTAAAGAGGCTCGTCTACAATAATTTAAAAGTCAGTTCAAATGTAAAAACTCTTCTGTACCGAATACCCACCCCCCAACCGAGACGCTACACTGCTGCCCCGATCCGACAGCGACGCAGCAGAAAATACTTTCCCGCTGCTATGTACAATAAAAAAATAGAAGTAGAATTGAGGGGAATACAAATGAAAACAAAAAAACTGCTATAAATGCCTACAACTTGGAAAAAAAACAATGCATCTCAGCTACAGGACTATACAATGAAGAATTACTGTTAGTGAAATTTCTTTTTTTTTTTATGATCCCCTTTTGAGTTCAAATGTTTTTTCAGTACGGCTCAGAATACAATATCAAAAGGTTGCTGGGATCCAGTCCCGGCTCACCCGATTTTATGCTTGAAAATGGTCGGTTCAGACAACAGGACAAACATGGTTAATCAGTCTCTAAACCTTAAGAGAAAAAGAGAAAAAAAAAAAAAAAAGAATAAAAATCTGTCAGAGGTGATCCAAATAGTTTACAAATCGGACGAGAAACTGTCTTTTCACCGTCACCAGATCTGGCATGAAAAAAAAAAAAAAAGAAAAAAAAAGTAAATTAAATTGAGAAAAAAAAATATATATATATCCTGGTCCCAAATGGCACTTAAAAAAAAAAACTCTGATTATGATGAAAGAAAAATATTCAAATAATTCATAATATGATAACCCTCCTGTTATGTTCCGGGTCAAATTGACCCGTTTTAAAGTTAAAATTAGTTTTTTTAATAGTTTGAATTTTTTTCTTTTGTGTGAAGCTTTTTCTATTTGTCTTAATAGGTGCACTCTACATATACATTGAAAATGTATTCATTTTACACATTTGCAACACCCTCTGCATCTAGTTCTTAAGTAGATACTGTTTGGGTCAATTTGACCCGGCAGTCAAGTTGAAAGATGAAAAAGATTTTTTTTTTTTTTTAAATGTCCAATTCGATGTTTCCTTGCAGCTATGTACCATATTTCACCCCCTGCTCCCCCCCCCGACACACACCAGCCCACAACCCACACTGAGTGACACTCAGCAGAAGTGGGGGGGGGAAACAAATACTCTCTGCATGACTCATTTGTCTTGATTTTAATCAGCAGGTCAATTTGACCCAGAACAGTATATGTGTCTCAAGGTCAATTATAAAAATCACCCACTGAAAAAAAACAAAATTTACAAAAGATCAATTTCAAGGAAATTTTTTGTTTGTAGGTTTTTTTCCCCCAAAATGTAAATTCCATTTTTGATGTTCAAATGAGTAACTGAGTAAATTGTCATCATTGATCCTTTATTTTCGAGAAATAAAAAAAAAACAAACAAAAAAAAAAAAAAAACATTGCACAAATACTGATTGAAATGGTTAGTACTGGAGTTAATAATGATATACAAAAATGTTTTGGAGGAATGTTTTTGGTTTTTGACACTATTACATGATAAAACACTCCCCGGGTCAATGTGACCCAGGAACATTATTGCTGTACCTCAGAAACGAACATAACAGGAGGGTTAAGTACTTTTGTCCTTCGTAAAGTACCCGTCCTGGTCAGTGCACTTTGCTTGGATTGGCTGTTGATGTTTGGTGTGAATTGTTTAGACATATAAGCAGTAAGTGAACTCTCCAACATTTAGATTCTTTGTTTACGGACCAGGATCCACTCGAGCAAACACAAGAATTGGAAGAAGGACTACAGAGAGAAAAAAAAAAGAAAGAAAAAAAACCCAACAAAACAAAGTGGTATATAACATAACAGCCCACTTTCTTTTAGAAACTATTGTCTTTTTCTGTGTGCAAATTTTACCAGTTTCAGAATTTAGAAAAAGAAAAAAAAAATGCATATAGAAACCTAATTTCTGTCAAAAATTTGCCTTTGTCACTACTAAATGGCTTACTTTGGTGGGTTAAAGGGGAGAAGTTCAAATGTGGACATATGGGTGAGTGACAAGTTTGTCACCAAGGGAAAAGACAATATGAAACCTTGTGATGGTCTTTGCAGCTCACAGAGACAGCTAGAGGGGTCGTTGGTTTCAATGGCGGGGTTTTCACCCCCAACCAATCAGGGCGCTGTACTTTTAGGCAAAGTACATGGTGCGCAGGGTGTCCTGGTGGATCTGAACCGCCTTGGCCAAGGCCTGGTGGTCCCTCCCATTGCTCTGGCCTGATGTATGACTGCCCTCGGCACTACAAAAAAAAAAAAAAAAAAAAAAAAAAAACAGAAACAAAAAGTGCTTAGGCTATACTGGTCATTGATGGAAGAAAGAGGAGGGGGAAAAAAAAAAAAATTTCAGAAGTACACACGCGTCCTTACCTGTCGTGCTCTTTGTCCACCAAGTGATAGCGCGCCCGGAAAGCCACCAGATGGGCATAGTAGGCTGGCGCTGGGATGGAAACGGAGCGGGTGCAGCGCACGTACGTATGGCAGAGCTGGTAGGTGAGGACCTGCAGTTCATCTGACGAGAAGTGGTTGTCGTCCCAGAGCACATGGTAGTGAGACGGTCTGCTAGTTCCCTGGAAGGAAGGATAATGGATGAGGCGGCGCAGGTTTATTTAGATACAAGGAAGAAATTTGGAGATGCTCAGAGAAATCGGCTTAATTTCAGCTTGTGGCAGGCCAGTCAGAGGCTCAAAAAAGAAAAGAAAAAAAGCACCAAATCTCACCTTTACCAATAAACAAAAAAAACAACAACAAGACAGCACTACTGGGTCATTCTGACAGCATCCATGCTGCAGGTTTAACAAAATGAGGTCTGAAAGTCATGGAAGATGCTGGATTATTAAATGTTTACAACCTTTTGAGGATAATAATGATCAGCACTCTGAAAAATACAAATGGAGACTCCTGCACACTATGTCCCCTCTGCTAATCGTTTGTTCAGGAACTCGGATATTTTTTTCCCTTGTTTTACTATATCAATATAAAAAGAAAAAAATGTTTCCAACCTCTTGTTATAGCAGGATAGCAAGGCAAAACCCATTTTAAGTAAAGTCAGTTTGAAAATGGCCCAAGATTTTAAAATCAGCCAAAATATTTTTCTTATAAAAGATTGGTAGCATGAGAGCCTGGAGCTAACCCCTCCCCCAATTAATCACAGACAATCGTAACACAGTTCTCACCTGAATGCCTGCATGACTGCAAAGGTAGAAGTCGAACTCTGACGGGTGGGTGATTTTGGTGTCCACTGTAGTCCCCGCGGGAATGTTGCCGCTCTTTCCGACCTGAAAAAGTCCAAGTTACAAACCTTTTCATGCAACAAATACAGGAAGGCCAGACAACTTTTAGAGAGACACCACTAGAACAAAAGAGGGGAAGTAAAATGCTAATGCCACCTCGTTGATTAAACAATGGGCCAAGTTAGAAAGCAAACAAATGCAATTGATTTTGCGAATACATGACTATACTCTCATGCATTTTCTAAGAAAAACTCCTCATTTCTAACATGACACTGACCCTTTCGTTTCTGTCCACACAGAACAGCCTTGTGTGGTGTCTCTTCTGCACAACCACGAAGGTAATGCCAGGCTGGTAGTCCTTTTCTAGTTTGATGCAAGCCTCACGGATTGCCAGGAGCTCATGCTGAAGGACCTACAGGTGAACAGATTGTAAATTTAACAAATGAAGCCTACTGTGTAACAGCAAAGCATGCATAGCACTCGTGTTCTGAGACATCACACACACACACACACACACGCGTTACCTGGCTAAACTGGCCCTCGGAGATGCCGTCTCGGTAGTAGATGATTCTGGTGGGCTTGAAGCGAGTGGACTTGTAGAACTGGATGAGCAGCTCCCGCACCATGTTGGCCAGGTCCTGGATGATGTCCTGGCGGTGCTGCTGCACCCGCACTGTGGCGCAGTATCGGCTGGGGTGGGCATCCATGCTGCCGACCACCTAAAAAAAAAAAAAAAAAAAAAACACAACATAGGGCACATTAAACCTTCAAAGGGGAAAAAAAAAAAAAAAAAAAATCCAGAAAAGAAAAGTGGTAGGTAGAGACGACAAATACTGTTGCATTTATAAACACAACAATTGAAAAGTGGTAGGTAGAGACGACAAATACTGTTGCATTTATAAACACTACAATTAATATACACTGAAGTTTCACATTTTATGGCAACTAAATTAAGAGCAACCCATATGCAACTTAAGCAGGTCGCGAATTTAAAAATGATTTTCAAACACGTTATATTTAAATGCATTTTCTCTATAATCAATTTATTAATAAAACATTATTATATTAATTTAGCTGTAACTCACGGCAGCAATGGAAGGTTTCTTTCCATCTCCTGCTGGTGGATGAGTCACGTCCGAACCGAGAAAGATCACTGGCTGCTGGAACACCAACGGTCTGCACAGGAATGCACAGAGTGGATGCAAGTTTTCATATAAAAATATCATATGCACAGGCAGTACGGAGATGGTGATATCAGCTCCAATAAATCCTTTTTGCTCACTCAATATGCAATGATCTCCCCCGCCCCCCATAAAGTTTTAATCTACAACTTTAAACAGGAAAAAAAATAAAACATTTTTACTTAGAGAGGTTCTGTTAAAAGCAGTTATCCTCGAAGCAGATAACTCTCTTGACATTTTAATTTAGAATAAATTCAGATTTGCTGGTAAAGAGGGTGGAAACTAAATATTCCAATCTCAAAATACTACCCTGGTTTATACAAAAACTTTCAACTCACTATCATATTTGCATTGAGTGGGTAATGCAGAAGTCAGTGTATGAAACATGAAACGCAGAGGTGGGATTTGGGGCAGGTGGGATTGTGAAGCAAATGCTAAAAAAGACAACGTTTCTGACCCGGACCTGATCAATTAAACAATAGGATTTCATCACATTCCTTTTATACCAGGAATAAACTTTGACCTGAAATGCTTTACATGTTTTGCTGTCTGTTTTCAAGAGGGAGATTAACATTCACACAATGACTGGCTGATTTATTACATATTTGGGCCCTGAGATTGTCATACAGTAGTTAATCAGTTTATTCAGACGCCTCTTCAGGTTTGTTGCCCACAACAGCACCGAAGATACAGATTATAACAATATTTAATTTCCTTTTGAGGTATATAATGTATTTTGGAACCAAATCTGCATTTCCCCTGTAAATAATCATAAGTCTAAAAGTGACCCTTTGACATAGTCTCACGTCACAAGTCTTGAATTTTCTGTTAAATACTAGTGTAAGCTTCTTCACCGACCTGCCCTGCGGCAACAGGATGTTGTTGACTCCACCCAGCTTGACGTTGATCTTCAGACAGAGGTTGGAGAGAGTCTGAGGCGTGGTCTTTTGGACATTCTTCACCTGGACGCATTGTGTGGCCATTCCGAGCACAGTGTCACCAACTCGCTTTACTTCAGCTACAAATATGCAACAGGAAGACACAAAATAAGTAAACATTTTAAATGTTAACACACTTTTTTTTTTTTTTCATGATGAATTCAATCAGGTGGTCACCATAAACTGGCGTCTTTCCGGGGAGGATGACCACCACCAGCTGCAGGCCCTGGTAGGTGTACTTGAGGTGCCTAAACATGGGCTCCACGCTGTCTGCCCCCTGGGCGTACTTGCAGAAGCAAGGCTGACCCTGGATGGGCATCCCTGCATCTCGAGAGATCTTCCTCAGCTGGTCAGTGAAAGCTCTGTCAAATGAACAAGTTTAGCTTATGCTCAATAAGATTCTTGTATGCAAAAGATCTTAACGTTCTGCAGATCTCTCTTACTTGAGCAGAAGTTCAGTGCACTGCCTCTGCGGTGCGAAGCAGGCGATGGCCCACACTTTGATCTCGATGCCAGTGTGGAACTGTTTGTTCCTCATGTCCCACACTCCCTGGATTGGTGTTGCTATTGCTTTGTTCTGAAAATTTTAATTTTGGTCAACATTTTTGCACTGCATGTATACATTAAAAAAAAAACACAAAAAAAAAACACCTGGAGTACGTACCCTGCCGCCATAAAGTATTGAAGGTGCTTGCAAGACGCGGCCGTTCACTTCTGTCATTTCATCCCTCACCATGACTCCAAATTCACGAACATAAGGGTCAGTGTTGAAGTTGGCACTTCGCATCTGGAATCGAAACAAAATTTGACTTTTTACCATTGAATATTTGTCATGTTTTGAGTTCATTATGCTTCATTTAATACTCTGATCGGTTTGTTAAAAGCAGAAGGCACATGCAAGGATGACGTACCAGTTTACTAATTTCATCCTGCCGGTCTGGTGCCGATCTGGCTGTGGCACGGATCATTGTGGAGGTCTGATTGTCGGTCAGCTTTTTGATGCAGCGCTGTCCTGCCACTATGTT
The DNA here is from genome assembly GCA_903067055.1 of Poeciliopsis paucimaculata. NCBI lineage: Eukaryota > Metazoa > Chordata > Actinopteri > Cyprinodontiformes > Poeciliidae > Poeciliopsis > Poeciliopsis paucimaculata. Next base: position 47,078 of record CAEGAD010078075.1, read on the forward strand.
ACACACCTGCACAGACCATGTTTGTAGACAATTAAAAACAAGCAAGACACTCACTTTTCTTGAATAAAATCCAGAGTGTTGAAGTGTCTCACCTCTAGAGGGAGGTAGGTATGCTTTTGCTCCTGCCCCACTTGTAAACATGGGAGGTGGGGGTATCGCAGAATGAGTTTGTACTTGTCTTTGAAGTACTGTGCTACTGTGCATTCAATAGTTTGGCCATTCTCCTGCTGCAAGGGGAACCTAAGGCAATAAAGAATAATCCAATCAACAAAAAGAGTAGATCATATATCTCTGTACGTTTATCTATCAGATCTTCCTTTTAACGCAATCCACTGACTCAGTTCATATCATACTACAAGATAATGAAGTTTAGATAAAATGTTGAGAGCCTTCTTACGTCTGGTGGCTGGCTGGTCTTCGGGTCACATTGCAAACTCTGTATTTTCTCTTCATCTGCCCACAGTGAGTTATCTCGACCTTGAGGCCTAGAGGAGGGATACAAAATAAATAAAAGTTCAAAAACAAGAAAACAAGAAACTCCAGGCCAAGTTAGATTGGCTTTGAGATAAATAATTTTATTTTTTTTAATCAGACCAGCTACTGTATTTCCACTCCAAAACTATATTGGAGTAGATTTTTTTGGGTTTAAACAATTTGCCAAGTTTGGTTATATGTACAACTCTTTAAATCTCGAAGCAACAGCAGGAATGTCTGTAGTGGCTTTTTTAAAATCTCAGTTCATTAAATATTCATACAAAGACAAAAATTATTAACATCTTCAAGTTGAACGTTCTTTTTTTTTTTTTTTTTAAACTAAAAATGTTGCTTTATAGAAGTTCATTTTGTTATCAACTGAAACTGGTGTGAAAAATGACATACCTTTGATTTCTTTTGTAAATTTCACTCGCTGAGAGTCTGTTAAAGGCTTCTGCTGCTCCTCGATGCTTTTAAAATCCAGAACTTCACACATGAATTCAATTACAGGCTGAGCCTTGTAGAACGCAGTGGCAGAAACTGCAAACAAAGAAATCACGCAGAGGTAAGACGTGTGGAGACAACTAATTTGGATGGACTTTATTGTATTTTTTTATGAATGACGCAGATTACCATCAATGTTGAGCATCATTTTCCAGAGAGAAGGTCTGACGGACTGATGGAAACCAAACCACACCTCCCTGCCGCCACCGAGAGGGTTGGAGCATCCCTCTGAAGGAGTGAAGAAAGAGCGACCCACTGGGGTATACCTGTATCGGACAACGGTTAGATGTGAAATGTCAACAAAAACAAGCAGCACAGAATCTGACAACTTGAGTATGGCTGGATGCTAAATCCTTTAATAACTGATTTTAATGAATTTATAAACAACAAATGAAACTCCTGACAGAGCCTCATTCTGAGATTGTCACACAAAAACTGGTTCAACCTTGAAAAAACATTTTGAGTGATAAACCATAAAGAACAATAATAAAAAAAACAAAACAACAGAACTGACCTCATGGAAGGTAAATGCCGCATGACCACATCCAAAGCTTGAATAGTTTCAAAGGGAACGCTTGGTAGCCGTCCGGATAGAGCCTCGTGTAGAGCTTGTAGACTGACACAAGACACCCATTTGATGGACACTTTAAAGCTGCGGTCTTTACCTTCGCCTGGAATAGTTACTTCAAGCTCCACCTGTGAATTAAAAATGGCAAATTATAAAGTTCAGATTCTTTGACATTTAAAAAAAAAAAAAAAAAGTATAAATAAGGAAACTTCACTCAAGCAGGGATGAGAAGTAAAAGACGTACTTTGTCTCGGCCTATTGGCAAAGGCATGGCAGTGTAGAGGTTCTTTCTTCCGTCGTACACCGGCTTTCGATCGCCAAAGATCTGAGTTTTAAAGTGCTGGACCATGTGCTCCACAATTTCCCTGAGGACAACAGGAAATTGAGCACCACAATGCAAAATGTTTAGCCCCACCCACTTATCTGCAGACAAAATAAAGTAATAATAATAATAATAAAAAATAAAAAAATAGACCTACCGATTAACCCTCCTGGGGCATTTCTCAGGCTTTATGTCAATATCATAGTGATAGACCTCCAATCTGGGAATCTCCATTTCAAAAAAGTTGGCCTGGAGCTTGATTGCCCGACCCATGGTGCCAAAGTCTGGCCTCGGTGGCGGCTTGAACACATACTCTGGCAACGGGGAAGGTGGGTCTGCAACAAGGCAAAGGAAAGCAACATAAACAGAATATCATTTGTATGCTTTTGGCTTTATCCTTATAAATGTCATCAACACTCATACTTTTAGAATACAATAATTACTAAGACCAATTCAGCTTCCATGTGACTTTTTTGCCAGTAAACTTGCCTGTTCCAATATCATCCACATATGTGACTTCTGATATTTCAGTCTGTCAGAAGAAACCAATCCCTTCCCCCACCTTATCTTTGAGTTCCACTCTGACAAACTCCCTTAAAACACCCTAATACATCAAGCAGAAGATCTGCTGTTTGAAACATGCGTCTACTGTCCTTGCAAACCCAAAACTACCCATGATGCAACTTGCGCTACTGGAACTCCTATTAATTTGTCGGGGAGTCAAACAGTTACAACAAAAACTGCATGGAGCATGAATGTGTAAAAATAAAGCAGTGGTGGTTTCATCTGAAATTAAGCACAGTGTCAATTCCATGCACATTACTGCGTATTGCATAAAAGTGTGTCCTTTTATGCACGCTTCTATGCATAAAAGTGTGTATAATAGAAACATCACCACTTTCACAGCGCCTGACAATCAGTTGATTGTTGTGTTTTTTTTTTTCTTTCTCTAATTTGGGCATAAAAATTCACACACATCTCAGCAGAACTTTGAGAATACATTATGTTGCCAGTATCAATACATTACAGCTGAAAGCAGTTCAAACCAAAATGTCAGCTTACCAGAGCTCATTGACCCGGAGGAACGGGGTCCCTCTGGAACTTCTGTAGCTACAAGGACAAAAACGACATGTTACGCATATTAAAAACCGGTTACGTATAAAAATGAATGTGAAGTGATTTACTCAAACACAACATCAAGCTGATAACTTTAGATACCCTGCTGCAAGACCAGGAAAAGTAAAGAGTGCGGCTCATTTGAGCTGTTTATTTTAAGCTGAATTGCTTTCTTATCACTTCCACTGCATAGTCGTTGACAATGATGGGACCCTTATCTGTGAACGAGCAGAATGCATGAGCCAAGCTGGTAGCCTAAAATGAATGGATCCACCCATTTGCCAGAAAAAGCACAACTTCACTTCAGTTCATAAGCCTTGGAATGAGCAAAGAGAATTTTGTTTCATTTAAATACAAATAAAAGGATATATCCTGCAATATTTTTGAAATGACGACAGGGCAAAATTCTAAGTATTGTTTGGGTTTTTTGAAGTTCTGTGCTCACTTTGAGTTTGGTGCCTGCAAAGTCTTCAGAAAATGCAACGGTCAGAAGATGTTTAATCGCAATAACGGGTGCCAATAAACATGCAACACGTGCCAATAATTTTGTAATTGTTAATCTTAATGTACTAGACTTTTTTTAGTAAAAAAAAAAAAAAAAAGAATCAATTTGTGTTTTATAGAATGCAAGTAGGATGCTTTGATAACTAATGACTTAGAGAGTATGAGTCAACCAAGCCACTTAAATCCAAATAACATAAAAATCATCCAAAATCTATTGAGAGATTTGAATAGTCTTATGAGTATCCGTCTCCACAATCAATTGAAAATACGTACTAAGCACCAAGCATGCCATTTGTAAGCCATTGCATTACTAGGCATGCAATTGCTCACCACTTGATTACGAAGGGCTTTGTTCAAAATGGAAATGAAAGGGCTGAATTAACATACAACCCCCCCAGTCAGAAACTAAAAAAAAAAGGCCCAATGTTCTGGTTTAACGGCTTAAAGTCCCATGCTTTGAAAGTATTTGAGCTGTACTACCCACAATCCAAAGAAGAAGAAGAAGGAAAAAAAAAAAAAAAAAAAAAAAAAAAATTAAAACGATTTTTGCTAACGATTTAAAATCAAAATTAAAAATTAAACACTTTATTTAGTTTTTAGTGAAAAAAAAAGATTGTATTAATTAAAGCATTAATTCTATGCATTTATTGTTTTAACCCTCATTTAGTTCCCCATATTTATTGTTAGTTCCAAACTCAAAATGAACCACTTTTTTTTTTATTTTTATTTTTTTTTTTTAAAGAATTTGTTACGTTTCAGTCCAAGGTTAGACAAGTTTCAGTGTTTTCAGTTTCAAAGTTTTGCGACCATGTCGCAAAACTTGTTTACAAGTCGTAAGTATTGCGTCTTGTAATGAAATGTACCATCTTTTCAATAAGCACTTTATAATAATAATAATAAAAAAAGACTAAAATCACTACCATGTTATATAATTGCCAACTTGGAAGTAAAACGTCTGTAAACAACATCGGTAACTTGTTAAAGTTGTGCACTATTGGACTTAATGTATGGCTCGGGGATCCGATTAGAAAGCGTGGTCGGCCGCTAAACACCGCTTAACGTAAGTGCTCGGTGTTTATCGGAAAGATAAAATGCTAGCAGGTACCGCTTTGCATTTGTTGTTCGTATTCAAAAATTGCATTCAAACTCTTGTAAGCACAGAGGCCAGTTTACTGTGAACAAGTTGCTAAAAACGAGGTGCAGCCAAAGCTAATTTAGCTAACGGCTGCTTGTTGCTAACTAAGCTTTTCCCTGAGAGATACCTGCCGAGAGACGAGGACAAATGTTCCTCTACAAATAATTGCCTTTTTAATCAGAAAGTAACAGGCAGTTTGCTGCCAGAAATCACCCAGCGCAGACACTTTTACGTACATTTTCACCAGCGGCATCACTTAGCCGATGCTAACAGAAGCTGCGGCACTTACCTCCAGCAGGATACATTTTGTCGACTTTTTAAGCGTATCGTGGACGTGCGGATGGTCCACTTTACAGAGGGCAAACTCCACCGACCCTCATACGAAGCCGAAGCGATGTTCTTACGTCCAACAGCAAGGGATGATCCAAGGCTTAGAAATATGGATATTTAGTTAGCCAAGAGATAAATATTTGGAGTCTCTCATCCTCAACATGACCCCATCCCCCCAGCACACAAACGCAAGCGGAGAGAAGAGACGCAGGGCAAGATAGATCACTCCTGTACACTTCCGCTTGCGTTATTTAAGCTCCTCCTTCTTCTTCTTTGCTATTATGGGTCATCGCAAGCAACTTTGAGGTGCATACCGCCACCTACTGTAGCCCTATTTCATTTAAATCCCAGTCATTTTTCATTTTATGAAGTCTCATGTCTACATTTACCTCAGGAAATAGCCATGGAGGGATAACATTAATCGGATTAAACTGTGCTATTTCCTTATCCTCTAATCCATACATTTTGGTCAATTTGCTTACAATCCATGCAAATCCATTACTCTGGAGCTTTGAATATTCCCAACAGTTTTGCTAAATTGTTAAAGTTACATTTTCTTCCGTACTACTTTTAATTTTCATCCAATATACTAGAGCTAATTTTATTCTTCTCATTTCCATTGGAGTCTCTCGAGTCTCCATTAAAAGAGCATTAATAGGTATCGTTTTCACTGCTCCTGTACAAATACATAAAGCCCTACTCTGTAATGTATCTATTTTTTGCAGTGTTGTTTCAGCTGCTGCTCCATATATAAAACTGCCATAATCTATTGTTGATCCCATGAGAGCCCTATATGTTTAATAATGACTGTCTATCTGCACCCCAGTTTTTTCCAGCCAGCCTGTAGATGATTTATAACTTTCTTACATTTAGTTTCTAAATTATCTACATGTGTTTTCCATGTATAAGAACTATTCAACCATAGTCCTAGATATTTAAATTCAGCTACCCTTTCTAAAGCCAGTCCATATAATGTTATTGTACCTAAAGCAATATTTGTCTTATTTGTAACAGCCATAAAACAAAACAAGCTTGCTGACCATTTAGAGCCCCATTCATAAGACCATTTTCCTACTTTACTAACTGCTTTTCTAAAATTTCCCACATGTTTTATATTCTTTCCTCTCATACATATGGCCCCGTCATCTGCATACAGTGCAGATTTAATATGTGTATCGGTATGGCTGATAAACAAATGACTGTAAAAACTACAGCAATGCAGCATGTAAATACAGTAAAATACAGAAAATACTGCTGTATTTGGCGGGCCAAGTGTATTGTTACACTTGGCCCGCCACTTGGGCCCTAAGTGAAGGTTAAAATCATTTGAAGGCTCAAATGATTTTAACAGAGGTTTCACACTTAGAAGTTGGAGGCTCTGCACATCGCGGCAGCTCATGTTACCGGCGAAGCGTGCGGTACCTACCGCGGCCACCAGGGGCCCCAAGAGCAATTTATTTTTCTTTTTATCAATAAAATAATAATTTCTACATACATGATCAAATATATACTATTGTAAAAACAAATCACTTCATAGTAAAATTGTGTGTTTTTGATATTATAATGACATGGAAATTATTACCAAAAAAATTTATAAATCAGCTCCACTAAGGGGGCCCCTTAGAGGCCTTGGGGCCCTAAGCAGCTGCTTAGTTTGCTTGTGCCTTGGGCCGGTCCTGGTCAGATGAACCATTTGTGAACAAAATCCACTTATTCCACGAAATATGGCAACAGTTTTAACAATGACTCCGCCTCAGCGGTCGAAAACTTGTCTGCCCTTCCGGGTTCAACACCTGTCCACCACCTGTCTTGGTTCATACTGGAGCCGACAGCCCCATCTAGTGACCAAAAACCAAAAATACACATATTTGGCTCCAATCTTAGGAATGCGCTCTCTAGCTCTGTAGTTCATGTATCCCAAGCGGATATTTTCTGGCATAAGGTTATCAAATTGTAGGATCACTGCCATAGTGTCTTTAAGTTCCCCATCTCTCTTAATTTTAATCCTGGTGGCATCTGTTATTTTCCCTCCTTTGATTTCTGTTTTTCACATTCTCCATTGTCATTTCAAGTGGAACTCCTGAAATCACTGCTCTCAGTCTTGCTAATGATCCAGGGATATATATTTTAACACCCCCCCGCAGGGGTTTCATTTTGATTATTATGTGTTGTTGTGATTCACTGACAGCATGTATTATCACTCCTCTGTTATCCATGATATATATACATACACACACACACACACACACACACACACACACACACACACACACACACACACACACACACACACACACACACATATATATATATATTATAAAGCAAATTATCTTTGCTTTAGTTTGAGTTGCGACACGTTAACATTCATTTATGTACTGAAATGCATTTACTTTTGAGTCTCAAAATTCATATACCCCTTCTGTGTAGGCTTATTACTCACTAAGAATTACTATAACATTTCATACGAGCTGTTTGAGCGACTTCTAACAGTTGTAAATGTGACGCCATTGCGACGGCAAAACGTGTACGTAGATGGAGGGACTTATCTTGCTCGAGGACGTCCTCGGTTACGTCAAAACGGAAGCAGCGCGCTCTGAGCGTGGATCAAAAATGACTACAGCAGCGATTCTCCAAGTTTTTACGACCACGTCCGAAAAAAATAAATAAATAAAAAATGCCGTTTTCGACGTACCGCAGTACTGTGACTAATCTGCTTGTTAAAGTTGTAGTGCAACAATGCGACAATAATTATTTCATTTAAGCAAGAGAAAGTAAAGAAAAGATGAGCAGCATTTTATATGTGCTCGAAGAAGACAGTTAAGCAAAGCTGGCCGGCAGACAAAAGCAAGCTAATCTGCTGCAGGACCCCCAGGCCAGCAGAGGGCCCCCGAGAACGCTTGGATACATAATTTGTTGATCTCAAATTTGTAGTTATTTCGGTCTCAGATAATTATGCGCGAAAAGATTTTTTCCCCCGCCTTTGTACAACACGGTGAGTGTCGCAAAGTTCTTAATAGGCAACATCTAATTGGAGGGAATATCATGTTTTATCAATGTTCTTATTTTTTATTGGTTTTATTAACACCAAAATTTCTAGTAGGCTATCTTAAAGGGGCAGTATTATGTATTTTCCAGACACATAGTTCTAATTCATAGCACAATCAACTAACTACGTTACATTCAGTTGTTATCAAAAATGTTGCCTACATTAAATATGACTTTAAAGAAATGTGACTTTGTGATTTGAGCTCCTTGAAGAAGCTCCTATGTATTTAGACACTCCTTCAGCAGGCCATCATAACAATGCTCCTCATTATGCCATTTACAACTGTTCTAAAGAACTTTGGACTGACCAGTATTTCGTGTGATAAGCTCAGTAGAGCAGTTGGGGTAATTAAAGTTGGGGTGATTAAAGTAAGAAATTAATGACCAGCAGAGAGCCTCCCATTTTGGAGGAATCTGTCCTCTTTCTGTTGAAAGTATATGGGTGGCCATAAGGTGGAATATGTACAAATATTATTTCGTACAGTTAAAGCTCTTAATCAATTTTGACTAGGCATGACACATTTTCGAAGATTTTCGAATGGTAGATGGTTTCATACCTTGTTACTGAGTGTGGTAGTTGTGTAGACATGTGGATTGTGCCTTGACTGTTTCTGACTTGCTGCTGGGAACCAGACGTCCCCATGTGGGGCAATTTAAGAACTAAACTGGACAATTAGAAGAATAGTTTTAGCTTAGTTTATTCATTTTTCATTTTAATTCACCCATCCCTTACCCCTTTCCTCCCTGTAATCACTGATCCCTGTCCTCTTTGTTGCTGTAATGGGATACAGTCGGTAGTCCGATTAAGCCAATAAGGTCAATAATCCAACAAGAGGAATATCCCACTTTCCCAACTTGCTAGGGCAAATCTGACCTAATTTTACACAGCAGTGAGAGCCACATAAATGAAATCGTTCAAATACAGTTCAGCGATAAGGACCAATGTAAACTTAATATCATTCTTTTCAATTTTCTTCTGGTTATAACACAAAGCAGTCAGACTGGTATTATGCTTCCTGTCTTCCGTAACAACTTTTTACTAATCGTCATTTTATGAACATTATTTCTTGGAGTTACATTGTATTCGAAGCATATGTCTGAATGCATTTTAAATAAATGAACTTGAATTTCACGTTTGTTTTGTACAAAGTGCGTTGAGAAAAGTCTTGTGTTGATTTACCTCTCTAAATAATGAAAAGAATTGAATTAAATAAATTACAATAAGGCTTAAACTGGCCGTTTTGCTGACAGAAATAGCCTTGGGAAAGAACTGAAAGACCAAAACAAAACAAAGCAAACAAAAAATTGGTTAGAATCTCAAAAAATATACAGTTTGAAGTATAATAAATACACAAAGAAGCAACATTTAGCAGAATAACCTTAATTTACAGCTAGAGATTTGGCATGCTTTCCACCAGTTTGTTTTATTTATTTTTTTCTACAAGGTGGTGGATCCAAATCCAATTCACGGCTAGACTGCAATGGCCATATACACGTATGCAGATTTTACAAAAATTCTTCCACACGTGGGCGCTGTTCACCACAAAATTGACTGGCCGGCCTCGGCTTTTGTGTGCCGTGCCACAGAAATAAACTGAATACGCTATAAAAAAAACAAAAAAACAAAAAACAACAACAACAACAAAAAAAAGAAAAAGAAAAAAACAAAAACGGATTTTTAGTGACCGCCGCTCGGCTTAAAAACCTAATAATAATAAAAGCATTGACGAGAGATGATAATCTCCTTTGTTCACAAACCTGCAAGTAAAAAACGAAAATCACAGACAATAGATGCACGTTGTATTCTTCATTTTTAATTATTGAAATTTAAATGTAAAAAAAATCCTTTACGTTTTGCAGCACTGACATTAGATGTTGTTTTTTAAGATAATAAGTGACTACCTTAATTTCACACCTTGAATGATATTATATAAATACGAACTACACAGCCCCAGCGGTTCCCCCCTTCGCAAGAAAGCTGGCGGAGTGAACTGGGTGTAGCTGTGTCTGTGTGCGCCTTGGCCAATGGAACCAGATCCTCCCTGCAGTGCGTAAGAGCGCGAGTCAGGATTTAACCAAGTCTTTGCTGCGCGCCCGGCTGCAGTCTTCACCAGAGCACCGACGGCCCGAGAGCCTCCTGACGCAATGAAAGCGTAATCTCCACACCGCTTTGGACCCAGACTCTATATATATTTTTTTTATATTTTTGTTACAACAAAAAAAAAAAAAAAAAAAAAAAACCGCGCGCGTTTCCCATACTTCGAACGATGACCGGAGTTTTCGATCGGAGGATCCCGAGTGTGAAGCCCACCGATTTCCAGAGCTCCTTCCAACTCTCCAGCATGCACCACCCGTCTCAGGAATCCCCCACGCTGCCCGAGTCCTCGGCCACGGATTCTGGATACTACAGCCCCGCCGGCGGAGTCCCTCACGGCTACTGCTCGCCCAGTTCGTCGTCGTCGTACGGGAAGCCCCTGAACGCCTATCAGTACCAGTACCCCGGTGTGAATGGATCTGCTGGGAATTACACGACAAAATCCTACAGTGATTACAGCTCGTACACGACCCCCGCCTACCACCAGTATGCCGGGACTTATAGCCGAGTTCAAGCCCAACCGAGTCCACAAGGTACGGACCTAAATATATATAT
>CAEGAD010078079.1:0-76027 GCA_903067055.1 Poeciliopsis paucimaculata
TGGTGTATTTTTTGTTTTTTTTGTTTTAGTTTTAAATTTTTCGTTAGCCACAGACGCTTAAAAACATGCACGGGGACGACACGTCATTGTTGGTTTTTTTTTTTTTTTTTTTTTTTTTTTTTTTTTTTTACCATTATGCAAACTGTGAAAAAACAAACAAAACCATGTACTTGGTGAGTTTGATAAAAGCCCCTTCTATAAATTAGTTGGTTACACAGATTCAAAGTAAATAAATAAACTAAAAACAAAAACAAAAAAAAATTGGTGGAACAAATAATCAATGTGAAAAAAACCCCCAACTTTATTTAATCATGACAAGTGTTTATTAAACTGGGGTGAAGATATTATTGAACATTTTCTAATTTTGTATTACATATGTGTGGTTAACTTATATATAAAGAAAGACAAACAAAACAAAGGCATTTGGAATATTTTCAGAAAATGTTGAATGGCATGTCAGTGCTTGCATACCCAGACCTAAGAAATTAATAATACTCAATGAAGCATAAGTGTAAACAGAGTGTGTGGGAGAATTAGTCTGAATCATGCTTGGTGTTTGGGGGGCTTACACAGACAGAGCAGTCGCTGATCCTGCATGTCTCATTACCAAACGCAAGTCTTTACACTCAAGCGTGCCTCTTGTTGCAGCTAAGTACGGTCTGATCACTTCAGGTAAAGTAGAACGACAACAATAAAGTCTGTTTTTCTTATACAGCCTGATCTTTTCTCTTTTTTTCGCAATATTCTGACCTAGACATGTTTTTTTTATTCCAAATGCATTTCCATCCCTAATTGCCCACCATAAAAATATCTAAATTAAAAAAATAAATAAATAAAAAAATCCCCTAACCATATCAAGTTACAATTTCAAATCTATTAAGTATTTCTGTGTACTACCAATCAGCTGACTGAGAAACAACTACTGAGTGTCTGCAATTATTTCTGGTTACAAAGAGCACAGATTTTTTTTATGTTTTGAAAACTCAAGATACCCAAGACGACAGTTGTTTAAGGGAACACCGTTTAAAACAATCTACTAAAGAGACTGGCTAGGACTGCAAATAGTTGGGCTAATTAACAGGCTACTGTCATATGTTCTTATAGCCCCAGTGTAATTCTTAAAAAGCAGAACATCAAGCGGATATAATGTTCTGTGCAATAAGCATTTGAAAATTAAATTTAGTGGATACTTCTTTGACGTTCATGCTTGAATCTATGAGTCAAAATAATAATAACTGTTAGTATATGTCACAGATAACTATAATCTGTATTATTTTGTGTGAGGCGCAGTTGTACTATTTTGTTGTTTTTTTTAGTTTTTAATCAAAGGTAATGGATCACAATACAGCGAAACCATCAAATTATTTGTAGCTTTACTTCTATATGTGGGAAAAATGCAATTGCATTCAATGGCAATTGCATTCATGAGTTTAATCTAAAATGTTTGCATATTTAAAGCCTGGCTGATATTACTATTTTCATATAAATATATTTTTAGTATTGAATTTTGTCTAAAGATTTGACTTATAAAACTCCAACATCAAACCGAGTTCCTTATTAAAACTGTATTTAAAATGCTAGAGCAAAAAGACCAAGCAGATAAAAGAAAAACTCGACCATATAAACCTTTGCAGAATAATCACATGGCTATGTGTTTTAGGTCCTTAACGTTGCTGCCTCGTCTTCCTGTTACTTTGTTTAAATTAGTACCGCTACCTGATCCATACTGTCACACAGACTTTCAAAAAACAGCGGCGTCCCCTGCCATGTTTATGGATGCAAACCATCAGAGAATCCCCAGGTGTGGCCTGGGACTCTGTACTGTTTTGTTTTTCCTTGGGGAGGGGGAGAGTGTGTGTATCTCCGCGGTTGGAAAGTTGGCCACCCCGGCTGGAACACTTACCTGTTGCAGGCTTGTTTCCTCGACTGTGAGACGGGTCACACGGGGGAGGGCTTGTATTGTTTGTCAATGGCTTGTGGCGTGACCTGGGTCAAAGCGCATCGCCCAGCTCTTTTGCATATGGGAATTCCATGGAAGCAGAGGCACATTTTGAAGTGCTGTGGAAAACCTCCAAGGCACTATGGATGTATAGTCAAATTAGTTTTTTTTTTTTTCTTTCCACATATAATCAAGATGGCAAAAATGATCCCATGTTGTTGGTGAAACAGCTACAAAAATAAACATACCCACCTGGACAAATAACTGAGCAAATACTGTTTCATTTTCTATTGTCTGAGTGCAATAAGTTCACCAGTGTTATCCAGTTAAAGCTAAACGCAACCAACAATTTGCTTAAAACGTGGACCACCAGCATCATCTACAACTTTATTCAGAACATAGAATGTAATAAAAATATGGAGAACAGAATCATTAAGACCAAGGAATAGGCCATATGGGCAGTAATGATACAATAAAAATGTTTTTCTTAAGCAGGAATAGTGAAACTGGAAAGACCGGAGACTAGTTCAAGAGGTTCACTTTCCAGGAGGACAATGACCCAAAAGAAGACAGATCTATCTTTGAATGCTTTAGAGGAATAATTAACAATAATTAAAGAACATTTAACATTCACAGATGGGAAACTGGTTGACATAAATCCCAAAAGACTTCCTGCTGTGATTGCAACAAAGGCTCCTACTATATAGTGGCTGTAGGGCCACTATATTGAACACAAATGAACACAATTTAAAATTTTTACACAAGATTTTGAAAACCTTGTATCATTTTCCCTCCACTTCAAAAATTACAAACTACTTTCTCTTTAAAACTTCACAGACCAACATTAAATTTTGTGGTTCTGACAAAACCCCCCCCCAAAACACTGGAAAAGTAGGAATACATTTGCAAATCACTGTATGTATGCTGAAGTGGTACAGGTGCAGGTTACCCACATGTATCAAAGATTTTAGAAAGAGAGGTGGTTTCTAAAGAGGCTAGGAGTCCTCAAGACTTATAGAAGGACAACCCAGTTCTTACAACTGGACTAGTAACTTGTTAAAGGATTGTTTGACAGTGTTGAGTTTTGTCCAGCAGCTGCAAACTTTGTGCATCAGATATATATACAGGAGTTTAGCAGGTGAAACTTTCCAATAGTTTCACCAGAAGACATGTTAAAGGTCACCTTCTTTATGGGGTTTCATATGATGGAATAAAAATATGTGCTTAGATAATAAAAAAAAACACAAAAAAAACAAACAAAAAAAAAAAACAGATTCAGTTACCCAGAAACATGGATGAATGAAAGAAAATTTCACTCTGAGACAGAGTGAAATCACCTGAGGAATTCAAACTGCATCCGATATGTGCAGTCAGATATGGAAATATGAACTGTAAGAATATTAACTGATCATATGTTCCTCTTAAATTCATTCTAGCACATCTCTCAACATGCAGCAACTCAGAAATTCTCTGGTGAAATAATTCTTAGTATTATCTTGCACATTGGATCACTTTTTGCCAATGAGAGAACTGATCTGATTATAAAAATGATAAACTACGGTAATATTGACTTCATTAAAGAAAATCTTGAAAGCCTTATTCACATCATCAGGGAAAGTGAGAAGCTTATATGCTCTCCAGCAATGAACTATAACTGTCAATTTTTATTAATCATAACATTTAACTCTTGACATTTGGAGTAAAAATAAACACGTTCGAGGAAACTGAACGGCAAAACCCAGCTGGTTTGGCAGGATATCTCTAAAACATAAAGGAGAAGGAAAAAATGCACAGTGCATTTGGAAGTGCACATCTTGGCATTTCAGTCTTGTACTGATGGATTCAAGTAGGTGTTTTTTGGAAGAATGCTCTCCTACTTGGCATGCTTCACAATGAGTGTGGAATTATCCTCGACTTGCCAGTTGTTAGAAATGTGATTTTATAAGTCAAATAAGACGAGCAAATCAAGGTCAGGAGCAACCGATGGGTACTTATTGTGCGTTCAAAAGCAGTGGGTTCTCTCGCTCACTGTGGGCCCGTGTGTATTGTTTTGGTTGTTTTGTTTGTGAACTTGGGTGCTTTGACTGCTGAGTCTGGGAGGCAAACAAAGCACATGCTGGACAATTGATCAATGATCTTCCAGAGTTCATGGAGAGGGCACATTGGGGGTTACCAAGGCTGGCTTATCCACCAAAGGCACAAAAGCCTCCTTTACCTGCTCCTGCCTATCCCACTGATGAGACACCAAACTAGGGTCAATGAAACCACCAACTAAAGATTGATCATCAGAACATCAAAGTCACTCATGTAAATCCACCCTTTTTCAGACATCTGGGGTATTGATACAAACACTCCCGGGAGGAGAGTTGCTGGTTAGAAACCAATATTCTTCATGGGGGTGGGGGGATGGGACTCTGACCCATCCTCTACAAAGACCTGTAAAGTCTGTAGAGCATTTTAGTGTGGATGGGTTGAAAAGTTTACCCACATCATCCTCTGCAGACCTGCCAGGTGAGGCTCTTATGCAACTCTCTCAAGTTCAAAACGGGTTCATTGTCCTGAAGTTATACTGAAGGACACGTCGAAAACTCAGCTGCTGTTTCTTCAGATAAACCAGATACCTGAAAGTAGCTTGTTGTTTCCAGTCAGGGTGAGAGTGGTCAATGGAAATATGATAAACAATGACACAAACAGCAAGTTCCCTTAACTTGGTGCATGACAGGCCTGACAACTCCTCCCCCTTGCCCTGTCACTCTAGAGTATTTTAGTTCAAGTTCCACTGCAGCATCCGGCTGAGCTGCGGTCTTAGTTTCACCTCCCACTTCCTTTTTTTGGCCCTGACGTGTTTCCGGCCCCTGAATTAGAAAACTCTTTCCACACTAAGTTGTGATATCAGCACTATCTTCCTTCTCTTGTCGTCTGTGTTTGGAAACTATTAAGAAATCCCCAGTGAAGTTTAAATCTATCTCCTGAATCCTGTGCTCCCAACCACGAGACCAGAGATATGGGGTGACATCAAAAACCCTTCAGCGAGAGCAACACACAGAGGAAATATTTCTTGAACTCAACGATAAGATAGAAGGTGGCGCAAGCTTTGAAGAATTTCTGCTGTTTAATGCACAGAAAGCAGGGAAACAATACAAATGAAGAAATAGTTTAATTTGTATAATTGCACTGTTGCATTCTTCTTCTGATAGAAGTATTTGAGCACATCCTTTAGCCCTTGAAGTTCTGGGTGAGAAACTGCAAGGCAGCCACTGGCTCCCCGAGGTTAAACCTTTTGACGAAGGCCTGAAAATCCCATTTGCCTGGAGGTGCAGAAGACACAAAACACAGATTTTCATTAGCATTTAAGCAAAAGAATTGAGAGAAAAAAACTTAAGGTTTGCTTTCAGTCCAGCAAAACACTCCAGAAATGAGCTGTACTCCGAGTGCACTCTCTGGTGCATTACGAGAGCATTTCTTCTGACCACTTGGTCTGTGTTTAAGGGATCTGAGGCCTAACTGAGCAACACATGGCTCTGGGATGTGAGTCACTGAGAACAGCTCTGCTGAAAATAAAACATGTTGCTGTAATGATGGAGGTGGGAACGCAAGGACGTATTGGCAAGAAGATATGATTCAATCGCCTGGACTGTTTTTTTTCTCTTCCCTCCCCTTTTAAACAAACACCAGACGGCCATCCGGCTGGTATGACAATATCACTTCTAAGATTTTGACAACCACTGATTCCCTGCAGTTTTCCCTCCCTTAACAAAAAAAAAAAAAAAAAAAAAAAAAAAAGAGGACAAATTCACAACTATGATTCCAAGAAGAAAATCCTGTGTGCTTTAAACTTGCAAACTTCAACAAATTCTGCAAAGAAAGAGTGCATGTCTGCATCTTCATATGTCTGCATGTGCATCAGACAATGCTTTGATGCTTTGTACTGTAATCCAGGGAATCGGGGAGATTCTGGTATTTCCATGTGTGCGGTAATTACACTAACAGCTGTTCAAGGATTGCCTTGGAAAGTTGAAAAAGCCAGCTTCTGAAATGGTCCAAATCCATACAGAGAATGGACTCAGATAGGGGTCAAATCTCAATATGCCTGGATTTTTAAAAAAAACAACAAAAAAAACAACAAAAGTCATCTTTAACATTCTGCTTCATCTGATATATATGATGTCACTTTTCAGCCATCAGACAGCAGAATGCATTAGAAACACACAATGATCAAGCATAAAATTATAATCTCTGACTGGTTAAATGAGAGTCATTGATTATCTTTAATACCAAAATCTGTTAGTGGGTTGAGTATTGAAGATTTTAGATACCCTTCTACAAGTTTCTCCCAGTAGTTTGCTGGACATTATGGTTCATTCCTCCTGACAGAGCTGATGTTACTGAGTCAAGTTTGAAGGCTGCCTTTCT
This sequence comes from Poeciliopsis paucimaculata, assembly GCA_903067055.1. Lineage (NCBI taxonomy): Eukaryota > Metazoa > Chordata > Actinopteri > Cyprinodontiformes > Poeciliidae > Poeciliopsis > Poeciliopsis paucimaculata. Next base: position 6,353 of record CAEGAD010078079.1, read on the forward strand.
CGCGCACACCGTTCAGGTGTGGTGCTACTACAGAAAAAATGGACTTTGTTGTTCTTATGCCAGTTTGATTGAGGACATAATTCAGTTTGTCCTCAATGAAAGCACTAATTTTAAAGAAAGTTTTAAAGTTGGCCCAGGCTCAGACATGTTGCCTCGATATTTCCACGTGGTTTTCCTTTTTCATCACGTTACTTTTTGTGAAGTGCTCCAGTCCTTCCTGCCTCAAAACACCTCCGTTTGATGACTCAGCCTCCCCCTACTTCACAGTTTGGATGATTCTTTTCTCAGGGTTGCAAACTTCCACTTTTTTCTTCCAAATATAACAATAATCTTTATTTCTAAACAATTTGGTTTTTAGTTTCATCAGACCACAGGACATGTCTCAGTGAAAATTGTCCTTCTATGTATTTCCACACACTAATCTTTTTTTTTTTTTTTAGATTGTATATAGCCACTCAAGGAGCTATACAGGCACTCTCATCAATTCAATAATTTCAGTACAGCAAATTGAAATTATTTTGTCCCTCCTGACTTAAAATAGTATAAATTCAGTCTGATTTGATGTCAAATTCTGAAGGGAAAAAGATTGTCTTTTTTTGTGTCGAGAAATATCAAGGTTTAAACTATATTAAAGAGCAACTGTACAGTTAGTCCTCAAACTTGATGAGTTAGAAGCAAAATGTTAAAACAAGGATTTGAGCAAATTTGACAAGTGTGACTATGTTACTGGCTACACGACTGCATCAGAGCATCTTCAAAACTTCAGCTCTTCCTACTGGAAAGTAGATTTGCACACAACTCAGACAAAAACACACAATAAAAAAAAAAAGTTCAATTTTGAGCAGGCAAAATGTCCAGAGCAGAAAAACTTATAGTTTTTGTTCTGCTGAGCAGAACAATAGCAACAGCAGGCACAAATAAAACTAATATCCAGGTTATGGACAAATGAGCAAAACCAGTGCTACAAAACATCCAACCAATCAATAAAACTTTTTTAAAAAAAGGACCATCATCTGAGCTGAGATTTGAAGCATTTGAAGTTGTTGCAACAATATCTGAATAAAACAAAATTCAAGCACCCCAAACTATATCATCAGCACCACCCAAGGTGATGGAAAGGTGTCAGAATACACAATTCATTGTAGTTTGATGCTACTTTACTCCAGATTAGTAAGCATGCTCCTACTGACTCCTTGTTCTTCACTGAAGCAACATCCTATAAATAATATTGATATTGAACATGATTAAATTATACACAATAGGCATGGAAAAGAAACATGGACATACGAAATAAAAATAAAAGAAAAACATTTAAGGGATAAAAAAGATGCATCAGTTATTTTTTATTCTATTTCTACATAAACCTTTAGCTTGAACTGATAGTGTAGAAGTAAAATAGCTGTAACAATGTCAGAGTGAGGTCCTTGTCCTTTAGTTTATTTTTATATGTATGTATCTGGTGACTTGTGTTGTTGTGTACTGTTACATCATGTTGATAGCTGGGTGCATGTGCATTATCTGAGGAACACATTACACCCAGATGCACAATACGTATTAAAACCTTCTGCCGACATCTTGTTGCCCAACACCGCATCACACATTCAGGGACCTTCTGGAGTCCATCCCTCCACAGATCAGGGTTGTTTAAGCAAAACAGAGTGTAATAACACACTATTATCCAGTTGGTCATAATGTTATGCCTGATTGATGTAGCTCACCAGTAACAAAGATTACAAATCTGAAGACTTAGATTTGTCTTCAGATTTGTCAAATCTGAAGACAAATCAGATTCTATAACGTGTAGAATATATCTAATATATTCTAATATGTAGAATGTATTAGATATATTCTACATGTTATCTTTTCAATGTAATTATTTGTTTCTTTAAAAATATAAGCAGAATTTGCATTGTGGAGCAATACCTAAACAATTTTTTTCCCAACCTGTCACGTTTTTAGTTTCAAATCCTGACCCTTCCATGTGGCTGTGAGTTCGGGTCAAGTTCTGAGCTCAGCTGGGGGAAAGAGGATGAATAATAACTGGGAGATGAGCAGATGAGTACCTGAATCTCAGCAGGTCATCTCTGAGAATGAAGACTGCCAGCAGAGAGGCCACCAATAATCATGAGAGGGCAATGGAGTTAAGTGACCTGTCTGCATTAAAGGGCATGGCCTCAGCAGACCCTCATGGGTCTGTGCTTCAGTCTCAGATAATGCACCGCCTCTGCAGATCCCCAAACTCCTTGGCATGTCCACGACGAGGTCACTCACCCCCCAGCTACTGCAGAAGGGGAGACAGCTTGGAGATGAACTTTACATAAAATACTGAGACATATCTGACATGTCATGTTGTAGATTTCACTATTATGACAATGAAGCAAAAATACTTTTTTCATCTGCATTTTTGTTTTCTTGCCTTACAGCGGTGTTGGGCAACATCTTCTCTAAAAAGTACTGGAGTCAAAGTCAGGCAGCGATTGAAAGACTCTGCACACATAATCCTGTCTAGAGCTGTGCAATCATTGGGGCTCATTCCAAAACGAAGTAAATTCTCAGTATCCACTGCTATCGTGCTGGTTGGTACCTTGCAAATGTCTAGACTTACAAGTGACCCTAAAATAGGCTGGTGCTTGTTTGTAGTGCAGAGACCCGTTTCCGCCTCTCCCATCTGCACGCTCATGGAAAGGACAGATAGTGTGGGACCTGAGGGCGATGTTAACGTCTTCCTGCCTCTCCTTTTGTTTCCACCTTGCATCTCTGCCTGGGTATGGCAGGAAGATCAGGACTGCTGCGAGGTGACAGAGAACTGCTACATTTAGTGGTGTGGGCGGTGTCCCTGTTAAACCTCTTACACTGTCTCAGATATACTCAAAATCCAGTAATCTTTTTTTCTCGCAGTAAAGTCAAAGGAGCCATATCAGAGTAACAGCCTGACTGAGGTTCTTCTTATAAAAATATATGCAGGAATATTGCAGTGTTTATTTTCAGGATGAGGAACTTTGTTGCTGCCGGGATTCAGCCACAAGACAATATCTCTGGATGTGTGGAAAACCGCTGGAGAGGGATTAACCTGGGAAAACTCAAAATGCCTGTTGATTTTAACTCTCAATGTGTTGCAAGCTTAATGCTGTAAATTATTAGATCTGCGAGGTGAACAAGTCACATTAAAATAACCCCCAAAACATCAAACGGGTCAATATGAACAAGCATAGAAACTCCAAAATTCAACTGATACATAAATCTAAGCGAATAAAGATGCATTTTCCATTATACCAAGTTGTATTAATAGAGTACTTAGGACATTAGTACAATTAATGGCAACAGTACTGAACATGCCAATCGTTTAAAAAGTAAAATAAGTAAAACTGAAATAAAAAAGCTTAGTTATTTTTTAGTATATAGATTTATGATTTTTCTACGTTTCTCATTGTGAGATAATTCAAATGCAATAAATTATCAATTAATGTACTAGCAAATTAGTAACATGTACATGATTTTGTATTGCAATTGTGATCTTGTAGTGGGCTTGCAAAAGAGACAAACCTGATCAAATAAAGTTCGTTGGATTGTGTACAAATTATGAATTCTTAAGCAAACGTTAGGTTGTCTTCCCTTGGTTTCCTAACTACTGCAGGTTGTCTTTGAAAGCCTTTCCTCAACAGATCTTATCATTGAAAGATGTCAATGAGGAAATTTAAATAGATCTCTGCACAACGCTTGCAATTGTCAACAAGTGCATCTCACCAGAAATGGAACCAGGAACACAGCGTTCCTCCAAAACTGATAGGAAACGCGGAGACGAGGCTGCCAGGAGGGCTATGGCAGCACTGAAAGAGCAGCAGGACTTCCTGGCAAAGACTGGCTGTTCATAACATTTGACAACAATCTCTAACATGCACTGTATGTCTGGGCTATGGGGCAAATTTTCAGAACCAAGTTGTCTTCGATGAAAAAAATAATAAAAATCCACCAAAAACGTTTGAGCCCTGCTAGAGTAAAAAGGATCAAGTCACTCATTGTGACATGAGATAAACATTCTGTGACATTTTGATGACACCAAACATGCAGCCTGAGCTACAACAAAGCAATTTCAATTAAAGGATATTCAAGGTGTTGTAGTGATCCAATCAAATCCCAGATCTAAATCCAACTGCAAATCTTATTTAATATTCATAGACTCACACAGACATACTGAAAAAACTACAGCACAATGTTCATGTGCAGAGACTAAATACAGATGTGTGCCACAGTTGTCAATTTTTTATTTGCAAAAATAACAATACTAATTATAAAGGAACATGCAATATTTTCTTTCCTTTTCACAATTGCAGATTACTTGTTCAACTAGCTCATTAAATCCCAGGAAAAATAAGACTGTAAAAGTCCAATGACAAAGAAAGCCTTCCAGGGCTCCCTAAAAGCCACAAAATTGTATTTTAAAAAACTTAAATTTAACTTGTAATACACTAGCAGCCTATTTCCCCATGTTTTTAGTGTATGCAATTTAATCTTGTGTGCTACTTTCTCATTTGAAAAAGAAGTGAAAGTTCTGATCTGACCTAAAATGATCAAGTTTTATAGGGATGCACATATTTGTGCAGATCTGTAGCGAAATTATGTCCTTGCTCTTAAATGCAAGTGTTAAAAAACATAAAGCTAGGGATTACTCTTTATGCTTCTGATAAATGTTTCAGTTCAAAGCTTGTGAGCTGAAAGACTTAAAACCTTTGAACCAAACCTGTCAATTTCAAGATGTCAAGATGTCACTTTAAAGCAGCTGACTCCAGCCTAAAACTTGGGCCTACTTCAGCAACCAAATCCTGGCTCTCTTGACTCCTTGCAGCTCTGATTAATGGTCGAGGCTGTGGGTGGGTGGTAGACATGGATCTGCCCATTACCACACTACAACATTGCAAATGGCTTCAATTACTGCGGAGTGTGCTGAGCTGGCAGTACAGGCTCTGGGAAGCAAGATGAGCAACGTGTAGGATCCAGCAGCTAACTCCTCTCTGATCCATTCTTTTACACAACGTGATCATCACCCTTGTTTTTACAATCCATCAGAAATAAATGAAGGAAAAAGTGGCTGCGGGAGTCAAAGTAATGTATTATTTATAAGTTTCTATTTTTTCAAGCAAATAATCTCGAACCATTTTTGAAACTGGTAGATCTGCACATTTAGAGTGGCTGCTAAGGTCAGGAGATGGACGGCTGGATGTGTGAACAGTGTGTGTGGAGTGTATCGTGTAAACTGAAACGACACTAGGCAGCCGCTCTCAAGGCCTCGGGTTTTCCCTCCCGGCATTGTAACACTGTTTCCCCCCGACAAACTGACATGTCGGCACCGAACAGTAGCAGGACATAATAAGGGCTTGCCAAGTGCTTAACAAGTATCATGAGAGCTTAAGCGCCCACGCCTGCGCCCCCATCTGCACCCCCCACCCTGGCACAGGGGCAGTCTCCAGTCAGGGACAGTTCTCCTGAGCCAGAGCAATGGGGATTCCCTAGGATAACGCCCCTGTGCCCAGTGCCAAGATTGCAGCCCCCCGTAGATCCTTATGTAACAAACCAGCTGTCTCCATCAGTTCACTGACCCACATTCATAACCTTAACCCTGGAGGCAAAGCAGACTCCCACGGTTTCTCACAACAGCCCCTGCTCCACCTCTAATTGTTCAGTCCCCTCTGGCCAGTACTTATTACTTAACTGATGGTCAAAGATGAAAAGAAGAGAGACGGCAAATCAGAAATAAAATTGAGTCAATGGCTCCACTACTGGAAGTGGAAAACGATCATTAGGAGTCCTCCACCCACGACTAAATGCTCTCCTTCACAAATCACGTCAATTAATGTCATCAGTTATGAAGAATCCTCTGTGTGTCATACCACATGGAGGGAGGACAGATGCTAATAAGTGAACATACTTAACGGAGGAGGTGGGAGACATGGGATTCCCTCTGTTCTTCTTGCCTTAGTGTGCATACTGTGCACATGGTCGTGAAGGCCAATGACAATACAGCAGGTAAAATAATAGAAAGACACATTCAAAACCAAATACAGGTGCGTCCATCCATTTTCTGTACACCCTTGTCCCTAGTGAGGTGCCTATCTCCAGCAGGTGCGTCGTTAGGATATAATTGAAAAGTTCATTTGTTTCAGCAGCTTTTTTCTAAAAGTAAAACTTGGGTAATTTATCAGTTGCACTCAAACGGATATATTTCAAAAGTTTATTTCTGCAAATTTGATCTAGGAAGAAACTATGTATGTAACTATGTAAACTATGCTTTCGCTGGCATTTTTTACCATCTGTATCATGACTGAAAACATCCATACTTATATCTGTACCAAAGTGTTCTGTAACATCTTGTCTTAATGGTTACTGTCCAGCCACACTCACTCCTGTCTTTAAGAAGTGCTTGAAAAGGTTAACGACGACACATCGGAAGCAAACCATCAATGTAGCTGAGGACTCACAATATAACGTATATAGGTGGAACCGGTTCACACTGACTCCATCCTGATCCACCAGGCCCACTCCCATTCAGAGAATAAAGTAAAGACTCCAGATGAAAGATGAAATTGCCACAAACCCTTAAATGAGCTTTTCACCATTTCCTTCCATTCAGCTTTCCAGTAATATGTGTCTTATCCACACTCTCTGAACAATCAGCTTCTTTGAAAAGACCGTCTTAGGCTTTCCAAAGCATAATAAAGACTGTCTCCTTGTCAGCTGTCAAGTAAGTGGTCACCGCTATGATTGTGTTATTTACAAAAGTCTTTCTTTCAAAAGTGTTGAATAATAAAATTTTCTGGCAAATTTAATTTCTGAATTTTACTAAGAGAACACTATAATTAAATGATAAACCTATATGAGTTTCACCTTTTGAATGGAATCATTAAAAATAATCTACCCTTTTAATGATCTGAGATGTGAGTGTAAAACATGAGTTACCTTTATTTCTCAACATCCAATCCCATCGCTCTCTTCATATGAACAGTTATTCTCCCAAGAACTGACCCTTCAAATGAAACATTTGATTATCTAAGAGTGAATTCCTTAATCAAATTTCCCTTGAATAGATTTTGCAGGAGAGAGGAAGTGCAACAACGGGAGTTAAACTCATCCAGTAGATTAAGGATGGGTGGATCCGCTAACAGCAATTGCTTCAAAATTGGGGTGGTGGGGAGTGATGTGGGGGATCAGACTATTTGTATTTATTTTTTTTTTCTTTTCATACAAACATTATATTTGAAACATTCTGTTGTGATGAAGGTTTACTGGAAATTACCCAAATGTGACTTGGGTGTAGCACAAAAACCAAAAAAGTTCATCTGTTCTGACATTTCTCTTCTCAAAACTTTAAACATCAAACGCACCTCAGCCTAATGTGCTTGGACTGTTTGCTGACAAAGCTGTCAAGACTTCAAACAGCAGAGACTGGCAGCTCCACTTGTTCACCGGCGCCGAGCTCGAAAGTCTCCAACCGCCCCGATCTCCCCTCAAATCATCAACTGTGACCCGAGTAGAACAGACAGGGAGACACGCCTCCTGCGAGCTGCTGTGCTGTTCATCTGAGTGCTGCTTCGCACCTTCCCACTGACTTCAGACGGTGAAAAAGTTATTTTAGAACAAGAAAGAAAACAAAAGCTCTGCAGCACAAACAAGACTGACTTCTGAGAGACAAACAAACAAAGATATGGTAATGATATCAACAATAATTAATGTTCAAATTGAACCGTTCGTTCATGTGTACTGACACCGCTGATTGGGGATTTCAGGTTTACCAACACACAGCCAGGCGGACTCATGCAGGTGTGCGTGGGAGCCAGTAATACTCGTCTTGACCTGGTGGGCATTAGCACAGCCGCAGACTCGCTCACTAACCTCATTAACATTTTCTTTGTTGGGTTCATGCACTCGAACAAAAACTGCCCACCAAAAATAACTCCAAATGATGCAATAAAACCTTATAGTTGTGAGAACAGACAAAACAAGTCCACTGATGTGTCTGATCCACAACGTTTCTTTCATCAAGGGAAAGAAAGACTTGTTGTGGTTACTAAGAGAGGAAATGAGGAGTTTGAATGTCTTGTTGTAATCTTCAGTAACAAAACGTTAGAATTTACAGTGTTTTAGGATATTGTTGTAGATCACATTTCTGCAATCTAAAGATGCAGAGTGATTACCACGGGAAGACTCCTTTTCAGTGAGTGATATCTTTGTGTGAGGAGGCTGCTCAAATAACATAAACTGGTAACGGTGGAAACCAGTCTTCTGCGGCGGCGTCGGTGGATGGTAATCTGCAAAACAAAGAACCAGAATCATGAGAGCTGGCAATGCTGAGCTGCTGTATCGACTATAAGTCATTAAAAACCCTGGCAGGGATTGCCTTTTTTTTTTTTAGATGGTATTACACTAATAGCAGCCGTATATCCATAAAACTCTGACCCTGAATTGTGTGCAATTTTTTTCGTACTCGTGTTTTGGCTGATAGCCATGTAAATATTCTCATATACATGTAAGTGCATTTAAGAGATGTTGCCTGACTAATTTATTTTAATACACAAAATAATAAGTTGAAACTAAATCTATCTTAAAGAATGGTTGACAAAAAAAAGCAGCAGCAAAACGCTTAAGCAAATGTATTTAAAAATCATAATAGTTAGTTTATGACTGTCAAACTTCCTGTTACTATAAATAAAATCACCAAATCACCAGTTTATCATTCAAAAATAATGTAGAAGCATTAAAAAAGGAGACATGATTCCCGTATCTTGTGCAATTATTTGTTTAATTTAAATAATTAGGATGCAACGAATGCTGCCTGTACAGAGACAGGAATGCTAGAGCTGCAGCTCAAAAATGTACTTCATTTATTTTTCTGATTTGGTTAAAAAAACTTTAACTGATATAAAAGAAATAACACAATAAAACACTGATATATTTTTCAAACAGAACGGGAGTGGTGAGCTAATTATTTTGTTCTTGGTTATGTGTAGACATGTTTTCTCAGTCCTTCTGATTGCTTGTTTTATTATTTTTAAAAACCAGTTTGAAGTAAATCAAATCAAGTGTTTTTTTTTTTTCTTTTACAATTAAAAGCCCAAATATGCTCACAAATAGAAAACACATGGAAATTGTGGCTATTTCCATGTTCTGTTCAGAATATGCTCTCAGAAAACTTAGTGGAACTCAGCAGATACCATGGCCCACTGGACATCAAGCAACATGGATGGACTTTGTGAATGTCCCTCAAACTCCAGAAAGAATTTCACTTCACAATCATTTCAAGGCATTGGTTACCTGTGTATTTTTGTCAATTTTTTTCTTGGCTTTTATTTGATTTTTGTTCTTGGCACTATTTTAACAATTATTAATTTATTTTTGGTCATCTTGCGTTGCTTTGTTTACTGTTTCATGATTATTCTATTGTACACAACTTCGGTAAGCTATGTCTTTTCAAACATGTACAAATAGTCTTGAACTGATTTCCACTAAACCTTCTTTCTTCCACTTAACTTTCCATTTATATGGTTAGATATATAATTCTGTGAATTGCCAACTTCTTTCTTGAGGGTCATCATTCAGGCAGAGGTTATCAATGACTGTCAAGTCAGCAGTCTTCCCCATGATTGTGTAGACCAGAGACTGAACTAGAATCTCATCAAGGGGTTTTACGAACTGTAACCCACACAATTTATTAATAAAAGCTGTAAATAATCTGTTTCCTTTCTTTTTGTTACTTGAATAACTGAAGTAGATTCATTTTTCCAGTCTTACCAGTAAGCGTTATTCCTTGCATTTCTCCTTTCTCCAGTGAGTAGCCCTGATAAAGCAAGTACATAGTCAGTCAGGTAAATCACAAACAAGAAGTGTTCCTACAAAGCAATACTTAGGTGCTAACTGGTGTTAAATGTTGTTTGAAATATAAAAATATATTTACTCGAAGCTCTTCTGCAGGATCGCATCACAATTGTTTTGGTTAAGTCAAACACACAAGACATGTTGTTAAATCAATGTCTAAAAAAGGAAGGAACAAACTGCAGACAGAAGACAATTTCCAAACACATTAAACCAGTGATAGGATTTCCAATTTTCCATATTATTAATTGTATATTAATCTCCTGTTGCCTAGAAACAGATATCTTATTACCATATCAGAAGCTCAGGTAAATTTCATAAGCCTTTTAGATTCTTTTTTACCATGTATTTGTCATGTTGAACTCCCTTTTTCTCAGGAAGCACACAGAAAGTAAGGCCATTCACACAGCAAAAATTACACACAGACACGTTTGTTTAATAAACTTGGGTATTTACTACATGATGGCTGCATCCTTGAGTGGGAGGAAAATGACTAAATATGTTGTCTGTGAAATGGCCTCAAACCCACTTGAAGCAAGAATGGAAGTCCCCATCACAAACTGGGAGTGTGTGGTCTGAGCACCTATTAGTGTCCTCGTTTCTCTGCACACAGGCTCCCCATACAGGGGAACCAAGGTGGTGTGTTACTAGACAGCAATCTGGGACAAAAGATGGACTATAAAGGAATGTTTCCCTCGTTTTTCTTCCATTTAAATTGACATTTTGGTTTACATTATGACTTCAAATCAAATGGAGCATAGCTTATGTTGAGAACAGAAAAATTATTTAGCTTCTCTTAAAGTAGATGGACTAAACAAACTAATATTACAGTACAATCAGAGCAGCAATGTCGACTGTATCATTTTGGTAATGGAGCAACCATGTTTATTTATAATTTTTTTTTTAGGATTAATGATTTTACATATTTGTAAAGACAGATATATATGCACATTGAGACATTTCACATGGAAAATTGATATTTCAATAATTTTTATTTTATGATTTCTAATCACATTTTGTACATAAGACAAAAATATGATTTTGGCAGATATGAAGATAGTCGTCACATCATGACACATGCTGAAACCTTGTCTTAAGAAACATAGAGTTGTAATTCAGTTACTTCCAAATCTATTGGCCTTTTAACTTTGATCAACATCAGCACAGCTCAAATCAGCCTGCAAGTGTTACTGAGGATTTCATCAGTACTCAAGCATGTGCCCCTCATTGTGCTCCATCTTATCTATAATCCCATAACGGCTGTTGAGGATGTTCACAGAAAGTATTAAGTGTTTACTCCGACTGATACAATTCAGAAGATTAGCTTCAGCTGTGAGTATCTTCATCCACAGATCAGTGCGAAAAAAATAGCTTTATTTAGAAACAGCAAGAGTCCTGCAGCCTGCAGGATCCAAACCCATTGCCATAGCAACAGGTAGTCAACATTTTCCCACATCTTAATGCTCAGCTCTCGCTCGCTTTCCCTGGCACCCCTTGGCCTTTTAATTTCAGTCAAGAACACAGAGTTTAAATAACAGCAAATGAATACAACATTGAATTGCTGCCAATAAATAGAAGACAAGTGTATAGCAGGAAGCAGAAGTACATCTTTGCTTATTCTGATAATCATAAGACTTCAAAATAAATTGCGGAAAATGTTGCATTTTATTTATGTTTAGCCAAGCTTGATTTCAGAGTGACGGACTATGTAAGACATTGTGATTTTATGGGCGACGGTCTCTTGGGTCTTCGCTGTGGGGTGTAATATTCCCAGAGTCTGATAAAAATCTACTGATTTGTTGTTTATATTTAAAACAAATGTTTTCCTTTTTCATTATACACACACATATAATTTGTGTGTATAAATTTTAGGTTCAAAATGTATCAATGAAGGGCAAGGCCATTAATTAAAATTCATACGTAAAATAATTACCCAAGTTATCAGTCATGCAGACTATTTGACTGAACACAACACAATTAAAGATGTTGTGTTCTTTGTCTTAAATTACGTATTTTACCTTAAATAAAACTGATTTTATACATGTTAAAAAAATAGAGGCAAAACAAACAAATGGGCACTAAAATAACCCATGTCAATAAAAACAAAAAAAAACTGTCTGAAACATTCTCACTCCATCTTCTTTTCATTGTAGTCACTGTCTGATTATTTCATGTTAAACCCAGACACACCCAGACATAAATGGGGTGGGAGGAATTTTCCTCTAAAATGAACAACAGAGGTTTTTTGCCAGTTGGAGGAAGTCGTAGATAATCTTTTAAAGTAATCTTTATGGGTCTATTGTGTAAAAAAAAAAAAAAAAAAAAAAACTCTAAAACTAAGCAAGCAATTATGGAAAACAGAAGTGAAGACCTCCAGCCCAACACTAAGCCTGGAACTCATCATATTTTGCAATTTCAGAGACTTCATTCATTAATTCAGACAATATTTTTGTTTTGGCATCCAAAAAAAAATCTCCAACGCAAAGTATGCCCCAGATGATTTCTACTTTAAAATGATGTGCAAACCATGTCTTCCCAGGACAACATCTGGTTTGACAAATAAGCTGAATGACTGAACATCCTTTCAGCAATCAATGAGAAAAGTAAAAAAGCTTTATTTTATATGTAACAAAAAAACAAAAACAAAGTAAGCAAAATAGTCTTTTCAACTTAAAATCCTGCACATTTTTTATTTTTATTTTTGCACCTACTACATCTATTTCCAAACTCACTCCTGCCAGGCTGTTGAATTGATCCTGCTTGAGATTCAAGAATATCTATTGCTGGACTTGTACCAAAAGCAAAACACCATCCTGGAATATCTCAAAAGGGTTGGAAACAAAAGTTGTGAAGCAGTGTGTCTCAGGCCTTGGACACTGTAGGGCAGGTTCAGGTCTTACATTCACATTCATTGTTTTACACACAGCAGTCTGCTGCCAAAATATGTGATAAGCAGCGAAAGCATCAATGTGCTATACATTGGGCTATACCAGTAAACTGCTCAATATGACTCACTGTAAAACACTGGGAGAATGAAGATATGGCAAACACACGGCACAAATATGTTTCTGAGAAAAGTTGGCACACAACAGAGGTCAAGCAGTATCGTAGTTGTCTTACAATTCAAGGTTGTAGAAATTATTTCAGTTTCCTCCAGTCACATGTTGATGTGCCCCTGGTTACCTATTGAGTTGTGTATTGGTGGATAAATTTGTGCATTTGTGAATGTAAATTGGTGAATCTGCATATACAGTAAAGCGTTGGAGTGGTCAGCAGGTCTGGAAAGAAGCTAAATAAATTCAGAACATTTACATGGATTTAATCATGTTTTATATGTAGAGCAAATTCACCTATTCATGATTTGTTTTGTACAGCACATCTAAAATATTTAAAGAAGATGTAGCTTGAGAAGCTGAAATACTCAGACACGATGCTAATTGACCCGCTATTGACTGGGGTTTGGAAACCAGCCAATCCAAGAGTGCCATTTGTTTATTTCTTAGTGCTGATTGGTTGTGCTCCCAGGAGCAGAGACAAGAAAGTTGATGTTAGCTTCTGCAATACTGCCAAAACAGTTGTTTCAAAGTCAGCATTAATACATATTACTAAATGTGCTACAGCTATTAAAATAGAGGGGGTCTCTTGTATTTCATGAGCTCAGTTCTTCGCAGGTGATTGTGGTCCCTGCAGATACCAAGGCTCCACTGTACCAGGATGAAGGGTACAAAAATACAGGTGGAGAAAATTACATTTACAAAAATGTTACAGTCTAGTTTTATTTATAATTTTGTATTTAATGATCTCGACATTAAAATTCAATCAATTTTACACACTCCAAGTGCACCCAAGTGTTTAAAAGCAACATTAATCAAAATGTAGATTGGACTGTTGTGACTTGCAGCGGACCTCAAGCTTTTTATCCACTGAGCTGACTGCAAACAGAGAGTCTACTTAGTGTGGCAAGAGAATAAATAATGTTATAATTGGGTTGTTTCTGCAACGATTAATAACACTTGCTGCTGATTCTCTGGCACTGGCATGTACATTTGACATATGTGGCATCTCAGAGTTTTGCCACTGATTTTAAACGTGATCAAACGTCATCAGAGGGGGTTAGCTTAACAAACTGTAAGCAACTGGAAAAACTGGCATCCAGTTGCTCTAATTTCGCCATTGAAAAAGCGGCTCAGCTGGGCTCAGCACACTACAACAGGAAGCATGTTCATTTGGAAATTGCCTTCGAGATGACAAAGCTCTTGCAAGCTGTTGTACATCTGACCCAGACCTCTGAGCTGCTTGAGATGAGCAATCATGAAAAACAGTGCCATAGAGTCAAATATGAAAGACAGCATTACAAAAAAAAAAAAAAAAGAGATTGACTTTATGCTTTGTGGGTTATTTTAAAGATTTTCTTTTCCCTTAGTCTATATTCTGTTTCGTGTAGGTGCAGCCTGTTCAGATACCACTGTTGTGTCTCCAGCTGTGGTGCTACACACATTTCATCCTGCCTCTGTTGCTCATTGCGGTAAGGCTTGCTTTTATGACTGTTTCACACTCTGACTTGAACAAAGGTAAAAGATCTCAAACAACCTACACAATATGAGCAATGAATAACGCTGATAGTCTAGAAAAAGCTACATGGCAAGCTTTGTATTGTGGGTCACGTAACATCCTGACACTGTATTCATGAGCGGTTTCAGGACTAATACTTATAATACATCAGATATAATGAGTAAGATTTCTAGGAACATAATTTATGACAGGCGTAAATTATGAGGCACGCACAGCTAGTCTTTGGGTGGCTAGCAAGGTAATGTCTCTTCCTGTATGAAAATAAACTAAATACGTTACATGACTTGGTAAAAAGCCTCAATCCGAGGCCGGAGGATGAGTGGTGTGTTTGTATAATGTGTCAACATAACTTCCGTTAGGAATCCTCCGACACGAGCGAGTAGGTAGGAGTCCACGAAGAGGCGGTGGGTGGGTGCAGGGGTGCGATTTCAGCAGGAATACCCACTTGCCCAAGAACCCTTCTCTTTCTTTGTGTGGGTGCGTGCTTCCCTTTGTCAGCAAGAGTTACTCATGCACCTCCTTGAATATCCACCACTTCTCCCTCCCTTTCTTAGCCTGTAAACCCACACCTACGACAATCAGCACCCACGTTCTTCTATGCAGTTCTCAGAGCATCATTCTCCCTTTCACTTGCAGTCAGGCTAACAGACGGGGAGAGAGAGCATGACAGATGGTGTTCACAGCTCTATTTCTGAGGCTGGACTTGTACTGCCACAGCCACCCCCCACTGCCCACCGCCCCTCGCCTATTCCGCTCAAGCCAAGTGCTTATGACTACCTCCTCTTCTTCCTCGCTGCAATCAACCCATTCATTTGCAGGGTTATTGTGAATTAATAGTCTGTGTACTGAGAAGAAACCTCGGGGCATGTGGGTTAAACACTGATGATGACAGAGAGAAATTGTGGGACTTTCTTTTAATGATAAAATGACAAAGTGAAGTTTTATTATCATAAATTTACAAACACAACATGCCAGTCAAAACTGCCTAAAGATATTCACAACTTCTTCAACTGAAAACGTGTGATTGAATGTCATTTCTCTGTCATGTTACAACTGAGTGCACTTAGAGCACATGACTTTCTAATCTTATCTCTTCAGCTTCTCATCGTGATATCTACACACATCCATACGTCTAACAGTATTTCAGAGGTGTTTGATGATATCCTTGTGGTTCTGCTTAAATTCAAGCCCACAAACACAGAATGCTAAAGAAAACTACCCAGTTATGAGAATCGTCACCAGGTTCACAATTTCTTAAGTATAGTTCACCCGCTGATATAGCGTTACAGAAGAGTAAAATATTATTACAGGTGTTATTAGAGCTGGTAACAACCGAAGGAGTTTCAAAGTCGACAGCTAGTATGTACTTGCAAAGAGTATGTATGATGTCCCTGACAGCTTTTCAGATGGTCACATGTCAGTGGGTATTATGGGTTGCAGTCCCGGAAACATCAATAATTGTTGGCTATCACACTCCAGGTGCCACAAATTGATGGATTGCATGCAAATAATTGTGACTTGTGAAAGTATTCTTATTCCTTGAACTTCCTCTCTCATCTTGTCACATATTTCATCACAACTTTAATGTTTGCCACAGGGATTTTTGTGAAAGCCAAACATAACGTATATCATGTATGAAGTCGAAGTAGGGTTTTCCGACTTTATATACAGTTATTATTTGTTTTAATTGTTTTTCTTATTTTTAATGTACTGTTTGTTTTATGGAACTACAGATGGAAATTATCATTTTGCTAAATCCACTATATTTAAGACAACACTACATTTATAAATGTGCACTGTCACGCTTGAAAAAAATCCATCAATCAATCAATCTAATTTGTAAAATACTCTACTGGGCTCCACTTTATTCGGGCTACTTTGCAAGTGTTTCCACTACTGTTTTTTTCAACCTGGTACCCACCTTTTTAGGTATCTAGCTGGTAAACATGAGTAGGACTGAGTAAATAACTACCACCATCTTCTAATTTAATAAATACCATTCTTCTTCCTGCCACATCCACAGCATCCACAGCATTTGAAATCTCAGAATAATCTCAACCAGGCTAAAAAAAAAAAAAAAAAAAGCAACAGCAAAGCTCTCTCTTCTTTTGTTGTCTCAGAAAAATGACGACTCATGTTGCACAGTCATGAAGCGCAACGCATACTGTAAGATGTGTGGAGGTGTGGCTCCACACATCTTCCTCAGCTGCATGCTGCATGGTGCATGCAGCATGTTATAGGGTTCGTGGAAACACAACTTCCAAGAAGAGCGGAGCAAAACTGGGTGGAGCAGAGCAGCCAAAGCAGAGCCAGTGAAAAGAGGCATTAGAGAACATTAGTTACAAACAGCATCATGAAGACCAAGAACACAGCAGGCAGGTAAGGGAAAAAGTTGTGTATAAATCTAAAGCAGGGTTAGTTTCTAACACAGTATTCCAAGCTTTGAACATCACACAGAAGTTTTATTGCACGTCTGAAAATGGAAAGACGGAGACAGAACTGTCAAAGCTACCTGTCTTTTACTTGTTACACAGACATGAGCACATCTTCCCAATCTCGTTGTCCCTTCATTGGTTCCTTTTAAATCACATAATAAATTTCAAAATCCCAATGTTAGCCTATAAATGCCTAAGTAGTTTTGCTCCTCCACACCTCCCTAATTTACTTCAGCTTAGTCCTCCTTCACAGGTCTTTAGATTAGCCAGGTGCTTTTAGTTGACTTGAAGAAGGTGAATATTTATGTCAACCTGTGAAAACCTGTGAAAAATGTAAAACATTTTTGATTTAATAGTCATTTTGTATAAATCAGTTTTCACCTTGACATTACAGGTTTTTTTTTTTTTTTTTGGTGAATTCTTTAATCAAAAAAGCCAAATTTTGTTGATTATGATTGATTTTTAAAAGCGATAAAAAGGTAAAACATCCAAGGAGGCAAATGCTTTTTATAGGCACTGTATGTTTTGTTGACATGGCATTGACTCATAGCTGACAGGTTATTCAATTTGAACAATATGTCAGCAGATAGCACTAGACAATTTCTTAATCTTAGTTTGCACAATCTTTATGGAACCTGTTCAGGTACAAGTTTGTGTAAAAACAAGAATAAAAATAAGGTAAAAGTTTGGACTCTGGGAATGTTTTTTACATGTTTATGGGTGTGTTTATGGGAATTGTAGGGCAAGTACTTGTGATGACAGACACTAATACTAAAGGCAAAGGTTGCTTTGATGCCTCTGCTCTAATGCACCGAAAAGTGTTTTATCAGGTTGAAGTCAAGTCTTTGTGCATCCTAATTATTATTTAGATTTGCTGATAATTGATATATCTGCATTTTATGACTCTGAATGCATTTTGAATAGTACATCGCTCCTAGATTTTTGTCGCAAGCTTCATCCATTTTTAACCCTCTGAAACAGCTCAAAAATATCTACCCATCTGAGTAGGATAGCGAACTCCATGGGAGATCAGCGGGGCGCGGTAAAATGGTCTGAACAGGAGGGAGAGAAAATCGGTGGGGGAAGTCACCCTTGATTTGCTTCAATGGATCAACAAATTAACCCACTTAACAATAGCCTGCTGGATTAATGGGTTCACAACAGAAACTCATTTGGCTTTAGTAATGAACCCAAGTTGGAAACATAAACAGTCTAGTTATTAACTCTCCAGTCATCACTGAAATCACTTGACACACCAAACCCACAATCCTATGGTCGTGCTAATAAGCAGGAAGGGATACTATCACTAGAATCACTCACTTAAGAAAGTAGCTACCAGACTCATTATCTCAACCATATATTCAGACTATTTTACATACATTTAACAAAGACTTTGAGCTGGTTTGGCCATCTCAGTCTCAGAGAGCAGATTGGACCCAACAGGGCAGAGAAATGACCAAAGTGAGATCAACCTACTAAGCTAATTTTTATCTAACTTCGTGCTGGTCCTTTTAGAGTGTGTGCGGGTGTGTTTGTGTGTAAGGGAGTATGGGTGCTGATGAGTCTGTACTTTAGTACTGTTGAGGGAAGCCCAAGCCTGAGTTCCCAAGGTAACAGTCTGTTTGAGAGGGGGCTGGCTGACTCATTTGAAGGGAATCCTGGAACCTGAACAAGGCTGCCCACTCGCCCCACCCCCAGCTTCATCAGCACAACAAGCAAACAAGGCGCTGACATGTCCCCAAATAGGGCTTCCCACTAACGGGGGTGGCAGTGGAAAATCCCTGCCTGAGTATGTCGTCGTTGCAACACACACACACGCACGCCCACCACCCGCACACGCCCACGCGCACACACACACACACCCCCACACACACACACACACACACACGCACACACACACACACACACGCGCACACAAATGCACACCCGCACACACACGCACACACGCACACACACGCCCGCACACGCCCACACACGCCCACACACACACACACACGCGCACACAAATGCACACCCGCACACACACACACACACGCACACACACACACACACGCACACACACCCCCGCACACCCCCACACACGCCCACACACACACACACACACATCTTTACCATGGCTACAGAGGTTTCTGCCTGCAAGATGAGAAATGCACAGAGATTGAAAATAAGATGGTGTGTACAAACACATGCTAGATTTTGATTAACACATACAGGGATGGCAGAGATGTGAGGGGGCAGGAGAAGAAGTTTAAGCTTATTAAACTGTCGTGACAGAATTAAAATAATATGAGGTGTGAACATTGACACAAAGTAAATGAGCATCAATATCTTGTGGGTGTGTGCATGACGAAGAGGGAGGAGAGGGGCAGAGGAGGATGTGGAAGGAGTAGGTGGACAAGAGAATGAACTCTTTGCCTACTCAATTAATCTAATTATTAAGAAATTAAAGGGAATCAACAGGCGTGTAATTGAGCACTTAAGTGTTTCAAGGTGAGTCTGTTCCCTTGACTTTGAAAGGATGGTGGTGTTGTTGAATCCTTTTGTGAAAGATCCTGACTTTTTGTGAAAGATTCTGACTTTTGGAACTAACGAACCACTGTATATTTATTTAATACAGTGGCTCATAAAAGTATTCAAGTCTTTTTTTTTATAACTTTTTCACATTTTGTCATGTTACAACCACAGACTTCAAAGACTGTTTAAGATTTAATGTGAAAAGAAAAAACAAAAACAAAACAAAGTGGCACCTAAAGGTGAAATAGGATGATACATGGGTTTTTGACTTTTTATTTAAAAAATCTACAAAGTGTGGCGTACATGTGTAGAACCACTTTCTGCTGCTACTGCAGCTGCAAGTATTTTTGCAGTATCTCTTTACCAGCTTCATAAATCTGTGCAATAATTTTTTTTTGGAAAACAACTTAAGCTCCATCCCATGTGAAAATATTTCTCAAGTGTTGTCAAAGATTTTCAACTTTACATGGATTTGGTCTTTTTATTGAGCTTTTCCATCATATCAATAGACTCTGAAGTTGAACCTAGGCCCCACAACAAAACACTGCCACCACCATATGTGACTCAGGGCTATTTGCTTATAAGTGTCAGTATGGTTTTCCTCCTTACATAGCGTTTTGCACATAGCCAAAAGGATCAGTGTGATGGTGCCACTACCACAGGCAAGTTCAGTTTTGACTTTGTCTGACCTGAGCGCTTTCTTCCACATGTTTGCTGTGTCCCCTGCATGGCTTGTGGCAAAGTTTAAGTGGTATTCTTCTAGTCACTCTTCAGTCAGGCCAGATTTGTGGAATACACAACTTACATTTCTGCGAACAGAATCATGCAAGTAGTTTTCCATGGGTCTCTTTGACTGCTTGATGCTCTGTTTACTCGCCTTGTAAGTACAGGTGGTCACCTACAGTACAAAGCAAAATAGCTCTAATGCAAAATAAAATAAGTCAGCCCTTCTCTTCCAGCATCAGTGTCTGGCCACACAAATGGGATTCTAAAAAATTGCCTTAAGTGCACTCCTAAACAATGTGGATATCGTCTTCAAGAGTCCAATCTGATAAATCTGCATTACTGGACCAATATCACACCTAACCCCTTGGATTAAGTTTGGGATATCACTCAACTCAAACACAATTACACATGTGTGGAGGTAAGTGAGAAAATACTTTTGGCAGTATGATGTAGATGTATGTTAATCATCCAAAACAAAAGCAACATTTCCTAAAAATAACAGAATAACCAGTTTGGTCTTTAAACAAAAACTGCACACATACAGGCACCAACCCTGCTGTTAAGTGTAGCTATTCGATTTGCTCCAGTCCAGTCACATCTGCTGATAACTCTATAGTTCATTCAGTGTCTTTAGTCATTAACAACTGAGAGCCGGTACAAAGGGATTTAAGAGGGAGAATTACTGTTTTGAATCGTTGGATGTTTAATTCTTCTATTATAATTGAGGCAGCAGGGAGACAAAGGTTATAGTAACTGCTGGAAACCTGTCCCACTTCACAGAAAGGTTAATGAACCTTACAAGTCCTATGGGAGATGGAGTATGCTGTTAATTTGACAAACGTGGGAAATAAATGCTTTTATGCTTTTATTGACGGTGACCAATAGCGGCCTTTGCTGGAATGAAAGGTTTTAGTCTTTTAGGTGCTTTGCTATGAGGCAAAACAATAACGTGGAATGCATTTGTTGGAAGAAACTAAGTACATAATTGTTTGAATAGCAATTTCAGGCCAAAAAGCATCTTCATTATTAATTCCTACTTTTAGGGAACATATACTGTGCAGCAATGCACAGTAACTTGATTTGTGTTATGAAACATATGCTTTTGTTCTGAATACATTTGCAGCAATGTTGGATGTTTTAAAAAGCGTTATTTTAAAATCTACATATTTTAGCTTCCCAATTTATGCACCACTGGTCTGGATTTCATTTTAACAGGTCACAAAATGCATTAAGTACTATCAGCTGGAGTGAATAACATGCAACTCCGTCAGCAGTTTCCAGGTTTACAAACTGAGCTAAGCGAAACATGGCTGTGGTACATTCAGTCAAGGTGTCAGGGACTTGACCACCCATATATATATTGTGCAAAATGACAGAAGCAAAAATCTGAGCTCAGAAACGTTCATGAAGCTGACGGTTTACAACAATGTCTTTTATTAACTCCTCCAAATTTCTATGGAACAAACCTTTAATCATTCTATGCATCCACAGATGAGGTAATCATTCAGCTGTTGGAGTTTTAATATGCAAGAGTTGATTATTTTATGACCTCTGCGCATAAATGCTGCACCTGGAAAACAAGAAATTAATTTAAAAAAAATACAGGTGTCCTTTATGTTCGAAAAGCTGTTCAGGGATCCAATTGATGCATTTCCTCACTTCCTCACTATTTGTTCTGAACAGAGCATTACATCTATTTTCTGGAACAAAAAAAGTGTGAGCACATAACCCTTCACTGACTTTCTGTCTATGCCAAGGACTAAATATTTCTATAATAAATGGTTTAATAGAGTAACAAAAACTGTGGTAAAATCCCTCTAAATTAGTACTTACATCACATTAATGATGCTGCAAAATATATTTTTTATATTTTAAAATTATATCAAAATTTCAATTCTTTTGAAGTTATGAATGTTTTTTTAAGATAGCTTAAAATCAGCTTTTTTTTTTGACTGGGTCACTAAGATAAGAATATGCTGTGATCCACTGTAGCCGTGGCTGCATGTTTAGTGTCTTGTAGCTGGAAGGTGAAACTCCATCCCAGTTTCCAGTCTTTTGTGGTGTCTAACAGGTTTGCTCTCAGGATTGTTCTGTATTTAGCTCCATCCATCTTCCCGTCAGCAGCGACCAGCTTCCCTGTTCCTCCAGGTTTGCAGCTCTGCCATAATATTTCTATTTTTAATGGCAGATTCAAAAGACCTCAGAAAAATACTCCACGATATATAGTGAATAGAGTAAATACATTATTGCCCCATCAGGGACATTTCACTCAGCTAGTGAACAGATTTGAATTTTTTTTTTATATCATGATCTTCCCTTAAGTTCTGTATAACATTATTCATGACCGCTCCGATTTGGTAATAAGTCTTCATAAGGCTGTTTGTTCTTTACTGTTTTTCAACAAACCTCTGAGGCCTTCACAGAACAGCTGGGTTTATACTGAGATTACATTTCACACATATTGAGTAACGTCTAATGGGAGTTACACTGTGTGCACAATCATTAGCCAAGTAAGTATTTTGACCATTTCGTCATTTTAAAATCCCTTTACCTGTGACTTCATAATTACGCACTAGTTTCTGTTGGTCCATTGCATAACATCCCAATGAAACACATTTGAGTATTTTGTGGTAATATGCTTAAATGTGAAAAAGTCCAAGAGATATAAGAATTTCTGCTAGGTACAGTAATAGCAAACCTTTAATTGGCTGTGGCTCGGGGAGAAACGAGTCCTGCCAGGCTGCAGGTCTAGCAACAAGAAGCTCTGACGTATTCTGCTGTATTTGGAAAGTAATCTCTGTGTGTGTGAGGCACAGAAAATCTGGGAACCTGAAATGTCTCAACAGATATGATCCTCCTTGTAAAATAAAAATAATTTTTTGTTGAATTTTGGCTGCTGAGATTTATAAATATATTGGTATTAGCAACAACAACAAAAAAGATAGTTTGACCTCAATTTTATGTTCCTGAAACCAGCAGACCAGAAACACCACAGCTGATGTTTAGCTTGTGCATAAAAAGTGTTGATGTGATAAAAGAGATGTGTGTTCAGTAGGAGTAAAAAGCTAATAAATTCTAGTATGTTCTTTGACAATCTTCACATTTTTAGCAAGGCTGATTAAATTACTGACCAGGAATTTTAGTGGTAATCCACACAGTACTTCAAGGACATTGATGTAACCCTCTATTCTTGCAGGGAAAAGAAGTTAGGCATTACAGTTCACAAACCAAAAACATATCTTCATGTAACCAGAGTTGGTCTTGTTCCGGATGATAACCCCTTGAAGACAACTCAGCTCCCTGTCTCTCACTTTCTCCCAGCTACACGGTTGGGCACTGCTTCCCATGCCTGTGTGTGCATCGTGCTCGCCACAGGAACACACAACAATCCGTGCTCTACAATCCCTCTTAACCTCTGACCTAAGCTTATTGTTACCTGTGAGCAGCACTGTGGCAAACATGTTGTACAAGTACTGCACAGCCCTGCAAGCTGTTTGTGTTCTGCAAGTATGGAGGGCAGGGGAGGAGGGAACGAAGAGAGGGAGCTATTTAATCCCCCCCAAAGGAACTCCCCTCTCAACCCGTATCGTGAACTCGCAGGCAAATCACGTTGCTGGAAGGCACACCACACACACAAACTACTGTCTTTTTAATTTCATCAGCTGAAAGAAATCTATACAGCGCTTTGGAATCTGACTGAGCCGCAGAGAGAAGTGAACTATACAGCACCCTGGAATGCAAACAGGTTTCTCACCAAGTGTAGCATAAAAATACAGCATTGCAAAAAACCTCTCGGCTATGATGATGGTCAATAGCAAGGATCAGAGGTCCTTTTTTGTTTGGTTGTTAGTCCGAGAGCATATCAATAAGCACAAGTTGAACAAATCCAGAAAATTATTTAGACAAAATGTTCCGATCTTACTTAAATTATGAAAGCCTAACGTGGATGAGATGGCTGCTTTATGGTGAAAGTGGTTTTTTTTGTCATTATAATAGGAATAATAGGAACTTTATCACCAATTCCCTTGCAGATACGAATTGTAATGTGCAAAGAATTGCAACATCTATTGTTCAGTGTGAGTTATTGTTACACACTTGAAGCATTCAAAAAAAATGGGCACATTATTTAATAAAACTAACACTAAGCCAAGCATTGTTGTTTGATTTGTATCCATATCAAAAACCTGGGTACGCTTACAGCAATGCACACAGAACCAAATTACATTAGCAGATAAATGCAGCAATTGTTCCCAAAGTGAGAGTGTTTTTTATTTCACTATACACAATCTGAGCTGTTTAGATGCTTTCTAAACACGCAACTCAGCCTCAGCTGCATTTTTGTACTTGCTCTACTTTAGTAATAGTTTTAGAATCCAGTCATAATCTGCACTTGAAGTTAGACAGGCCACCATAATATCTGCCAACTTTGCATTCATGGCTGTCACACTTAATTAGCATGCCAAAATACAGGAAAATATGTTGGCTTCAGGAGGTCTTTTGTCAACTCTTTGTTTTGTGTACAATTAACTGGCAAGATTTGCTGTATACTTAAGTAAGGGCTATTTTAGGTGAGCATAATTGTTAGTGAGTTGTTTTTATCAGCATGACTCAATCCCCTTCGCCGCACCGTATCAGGAGACACCCCGAAGAGGAAGCGTATTCCAAAGCCGCAGTCCCAACAGCCCCCCACTAACCCTGACATTTGTTCATTTACCCGCCCCTTTCTACCCCTTTCCAGTTTCTGTGCCCACACCTTCCAGCACATCACTCAAAGTTGACCACTTTACAGGAGGAACAGGTAGGCTAACTCCATCAGCATCCCCTTCTTCCCCCTTCCAGCCCACTGCCCCCTCCACCTGTACCCTTCAAACACACAAAAAATTTGCACACGGGGCCGACTGCCAAAGATCCTGTTTTCCTGATTGAAGTGGAGGGGAGGGGGGTATGACAAAGACGACAGCTTGTGTGGGGGAACATTGTCTGCGTCTGCGACTAGAAATCTTTTCAGGAAAAACAGGATTTTATACACAATGGCCGTGGGTGTGAAGAAAGGGGGCACATATTAAAAGAAGTGCCTTTATGTGTACAGAGCAAGCGGTTTTTTAAACTGCTCTTTACATGGATAAGGTCCAACGTGCTTCTCCCCCCCCACTAGGCTTTAGTGTGACAGACTGGATCAGAAAGGGCTTTCCAGGTTGTCCTTGTTTTCTTGGAATGTAATCGTTATTCTGTATACCCGGGCTAGAAATAAATGACGCACAGTAAACCAAATCTTTAAATGCAATAACTACGCTTTTCCTTAGGAAAAAGTCTTAAATCAAACAGGAGCATCAACAGGAAGATAGGTTCCTCAAAAACACCACCAGGCTTTATGTAAAAACTGTAATTTATGTGTGATTGTTCCTTTGCCAGAACCCTGATCAGCATTCCCTATTTTAATTGTAAACCACAGCAGCTCATGTTCTCTGTGCAGTGAAACCTCTTCAATCATCTCACCACAGCAGCTAAAGCGGCGAGGTCAGTTTTTACCGAGATGGCAAAAGGCTTGGGAGGTTATAAGCTACTGTAAGGCGCAGTGCGTGCTTGTGCGTGCGTGTGGAAATGTGTGTGCTTGTGCTTGCGTTTGTAGTATATGGACGGGGGATGGAGCTGACAACTGAGCGGAGGATTCTTATGTAATTCTCCCTTTAGGTGGCAGAGAACAGTGAGAACAGCAGCCCACACTGAAGAAGAACACGTTTGTTAATAAGCGGCGATAGCTCGTTAATGTTACAAGTTGTTTGTCCACGGAGTTGATGGGGGTCAGGGTAGGGGCCCAGATGTCGGAAAGTAGCAAGAAGTGCCAGAAAGCTCAAAGCTGTCATCTCAAAAATAAAAAAAAATAAAAAAAACTTAGATGCAAGTATATTCAAACATAGACAGATGTGTACAACTAAAAAAATGCCAGAGCTAACAAGCATAAGCACATCAACAGCTGTGAGGTAAATCTGATGAGGCTTAGTGAAGAATGACTTCCCAAATCTGAACTCCATGTAGCTTCACCTCTGACATTTTTCTGGCTGCAGTTGACAGGATGAGCACATGCTCCAAATGTTAAGCATCTCCAGCTGCGCTTTAGTGTTAAGGACCATTGTTGACTTGTAACAAGGGAGGGTTCTGATTGTTAAAAAAAACAACAAAAAAAAAACCCCCAAAAAAAACAGTACTTGCTTTTAAATTTTGTGACAGCCAATTTGATATGGGCCATAACATCAAAGTTTTACACTTTGAAAGCTAACAGTTTAACATTATGGCTGCAAACACAGTGCCTTAAGCGCATAGTTCACATTAAGCCATGTTACATCCACAGATTTCAGAGTATTTTTCAGGGGATTTATGAGAAAATTCAAATGAAATCATAGTTATGAAATGGGAACAAATTCATCTATGGTTTTAAAAACCTATTTTCAAAAGTATTGTATGCATCTATAGTCAGCCCCCACAGTCAAAACTTTGTAGAAGAAACTTTTATACCTGTAAGTATAAAGCACCTTCACGGCATGATGCTGCCACCACCAGAGTTTATAGTGGGAGGTATGGCTTACTGGCCAGAGCTCTTTCATCCACTCATTTTTTTAACACTCTCCTTGCTAAGGCTATCATTTTTGGTAAATGGCTATGTCATGGTAAGTTTGCAGTTGTACCATTATTCTTTCTATTTTTCAAATGATGAATTAAATATCAGATATTTAATACTTAGGATAATAATTTACAATCTAAAATTGATTGAAACCTCTCCACAGTTTTATCCCTGACTTGTCTGGTGTAGTCCTTGGTCTTCATGATGCTATTTGTTCACTAATGTTTCGTAGTAAAACTTTGATGCACTTTGATCAGAACTGAGATTTAATCGCACACAGCTCCACGTACAGATCAACAC
Organism: Poeciliopsis paucimaculata; assembly: GCA_903067055.1. NCBI lineage: Eukaryota > Metazoa > Chordata > Actinopteri > Cyprinodontiformes > Poeciliidae > Poeciliopsis > Poeciliopsis paucimaculata. Next base: position 33,380 of record CAEGAD010078079.1, read on the forward strand.
TATTTACTATGCTCTGTGGATAATTAGGTTTACTGGATTAATTTATGGGTATTAAAGTGAAGGGAGACGACTATAGATGTATGCCACAATTCTTATTTGTAAAAAGAAAGAAAAGCCGTGTGTTACTGTTTCCTTTTCACTTTATAAAGATATTTTGTTGGTTTATCACGTAACGTCCAACAAAAACACTTTGGGGAAGTTTGGTGTTGTAATTTGACAAAATTTAAAGGTCAAGGGGTATGAATACTTTTGCAAAGTACTGTACATTTAAAAAAACATTTAATCATTTAAACATCTAATCAGATTTAATTTGCATGTATGCTAATCACAACAATCTGTTCGTAAAACGTGTTCATTCTCTAGCTTTACATTTAAACAAAGGACAGCAACAGGTGCAGTCAGTGGACTTTACCTTTGATAAAGTTGCATATGATTTGAAGCAAGGAGGCAGTTCTGTGTAAAAGTTTCTGAAACCACAAACAACCACACTGTTAACCTGGGTTAAGAGCATGTTTGGCAACTTTGGGATGGAGAAAAAAAAAAAATAAATCATATTAAAAAGAAAAATTGTTCACTTGCTTTGCGCCCACCCCCTTGTCATAAGATATGGATGTCCCGTAAGGTTATTTGTGTTTGCTGGGGATTGAAGTGCTCAACTGGATTAAAAACATACTGCATATGTTTGGAAATCTGTTTCCCTGGGCGTATGAGTGGAGTGAGCGAGCGTGAAGCAGCAGCTTGCGTCTCCTCCAAGAGAGAGGGCAGACACTCTCATCATTAGCCGGGCTACAATGTGCTCCTCTACCTGCTCCAATCTGCACAGCCGGCTCCACTCTGACGCCAGACAGATGTTCCCACCACGAGGTGCAAAGTATTTAGAGGGGGAACGAGAGTGAGCAGGAGAGAGGCAGAAGAATGGAAATGTTCAGCAGAGCACACAATAAGAGTTTAATTATGAATAATACTATTGCTTCTTTGTTCTCACAGTGCAGCTAGCGATGGTTCGACTGGCCTCTGGGAGACTGTTTTTGGCTTCCATATGGGGGCAGCTGTCTGTCAGAAAAATTAACACTTAAATAATCACATGATTTAAGTGCAAGTGTAGATACAGTTACAAAAAAAAAAGAACAATGCAAATATGTATGGGCTGTTTCGCAAAAACAAACTCCAAGGCTTTTGCAAACATTCAAAATGTAATCTAATCATTTTATGCTCCTAAGATAGTAATGATGTGTTACTTAGACTTTTTTTTAAAAAAATCTTAAAGTGTCACTTGTGATAGTCTTCAGCATGTAAAAACATGCCATCCTCAAAGGTGTATGATGGCCACATTTTTCCTATTTATTTCTAAAATACAATAAATAAAATAAATGATTATATAAATAAAATAAATGCAGTTTTAGAGTTCTGGTGCTAAGTAAAATCTGACACATTGGAATTATTAATCACACTAAAAAAGTGGAGTTTTATTGTTGTGTTTTTGGGATGGATGAGAGCTTTTGTCCAAACGGTGTATATTAAAAATAAGAGACAAAACAACTAAAGTGTTATCATTTCAAGAGTTTAGCACCAAATTAAAAGCTGTAAAGAGGTTACACGTCTAATAGTTAGCAGTTAAAGGACATCTTGAGGTGTGGAGCAGATGATCTCTGCAGGCCGCAGAATTCACAAACACAAAGCCAGCTGGTCTAATACCGTCACAATACTCCACTGTTAGTATTTGCTTGAGCTGCAGAAGAACACAGGCTCCTTCCTCTTTTGGGAGCTGCAACAATAGAGGAGGATGTAAAAGCATGCATATCCCCCCTGTGCACTATAATAATCAGATGTCCATCTGGCTTTCAATAATCATATGATTGCTTTCCATTGATAGATTGTATTGGGGGACCAAAAGATCACACAATATGCTGAGTAAACAGAACTTAAAATGACCTTATCTGGAACTGATTAGGAGACACTGAATTGTATAAACAAAAAGCAAAACCTTTGACCTTCAACTTTGTTTTCACAAAGAAAACATTCTAAGGAAGATTACTTTTGCAGTGACACACCTTTAAGCAAGGGACGTCTTAGGTTACATATAAGTAAAACCTGATACTACGTAGCAGCAATGAGCATCTTTTTCATTCTTAAGAGCACGGAAGACAATTTTACTACTGCATTAAGGAGAAAAAGTATTTCTTAGTGTTATGTTTATATAAACTGACTCCATTTGGATCCAAATGATTTGCTTGTTACAGTAATTATTACTGCAAGTCCTCACCGGAACATCTGTATTGATTTAGACTCCAGGAGAGCAGAGAGAAAGAGGGAGAGGCTCACAATCTGGAATTTGACTCAGAGAGCGAGACAACAATCTGTTGTACGCTTATTTTGGTAATTGTCCATAATTCATGTGAAAACACGGGTGCGTGTTGAAGAATATTCTAAATGACTGTTTTTGTAGCTCAGAGGGTCAATCATAACAGGCAGCTGCATTGAAAATGCATATCCATCATCTAATAATGTTATTCTAAAAGCAAGTGGACAGCTGGTGAGAGAAGACAAGACATCCAGCCACACAGTTTGCACTTAATTGGTGGAATAAATTGTTCTTGGCAGACCAAACTAAAGATGTGATAAAAGACTTGACAGTTGATATAAACATAAAATTATGATTGTTTATTGTTTATAACTTCTGCATTGTTATTCTGGATGATTGTAAAGATGTGCTGATGCTGGTATATGTGACCTACAACAAGCAGCTGAGAGAAAGCAACAGGTGATGAAGATAGAAATGGCAAAAAACAAGGTGTAGGTTTAACATTTATATCTCTCTTTTTTTTTTTTTGCTTTGGTGAGTAGGATTTTGTTTTCAGACTAGCTGCATGTTGTAAACATCTCACACTCACTGTGTTTTACTGTTCGGTGAATTTACCAGGAAAATAATTAAATTCTTGAGACTGGAAGACCTCTTTGCCATAACCCCAATCTGTAGCTGTCTCCACAATGTCTGTCAGATTCAACTAAGGACTCTGGTTGCATCATTAATATGACATCCAGTCCAAAGAGGAATGTTGGTAAAATAATTAAAAAAAAAAAATACTTGCTCAACTTGTACTGCCCAAAATTATGAACAATTATAGCTCTATGTTAAGAGCTAATTCTACAACCTTTAATAATGTTTTAGAATTGTTCTAAAACAAATTCCTCCCATTGAAATTAATAGCTTGCATAATGTGATTTACTATTGCTAAATGTTTTGTTGATCACCACCTTTTACCCACAAATTCCCCAAAATAACAGGTTTAGATATATTGTTTGTACATCTTTAAATGCAATAAGGTTATAGGACATAAAATTAAGACATCTTACAATGTCAATGGACCTGCTTATTTTTGTCAAATTAATATAAAAGCTGACAGGAAAGATTTTTATCATTTCTGTAAGACATAAATAAAAAAGGTAATTGTCGAATAAAAATATTGTATAGAAAGCAGCCCTTTCAAAGGGTCTCATTTGATTAAAAGTTGCTCATTAAAGCATCCTATGTCAGGAAGCAATGTTTATGCTTCCTGAGATATTCCTGACATATAATGTATGCTGTCATTACAGAGACAGCATACAGTCTCTATAATGCTGTGGCTAAGCAGTACAGAATCTGGCAACAAATATTCAAATATTACAAGTCATGCTCTCCAGAGAGTTCTGGCATGGCTGACATAAAACGAGGAGATCCTCAACACTTGCTTTGTTAAGTGAAGAGCCATGTGTTGTGTTTGTACTCGAAGCAGAAGCGAGCGAAGCACCAACACACGAGGTACTTCAGCGTGTCCTTGTTTCTTTTTTTTTTCTCTAATGAGACTTTAACTGAGAAATCGGCTTAAATGTGCTGCGGCTTGCTGCTCGGTCCAGGCTGACCTCACCTCGCTTTCGGCTGAATTATGGAAATCTTTATCTTTACAACTCCAAAGAATACACAGTAATTATGGATACATCTGCAAACCAGGGCAAGGCTGTATGACCCCGGACCCATGAATATATATGAAGAGAATATGGCTGCTGCAGCTCATATTATTTGACATGTGAAAAAGTAAACACAGATCTATTTGACATTTGAAACCATGACCTCAGAGTTAAAATCAACAAACATGCCAAGAATATTATTGCGCAGCACTCTTTACACTTTAAAAGGTGGACCTAATTATTCTTTAATCAGTATTCATTAGTTTTGCTGAAGTATGTGTTCATTCACAATTTCAAAAGACTTGAAACAAAATCCAGCGTATTCAGATTGACACTTGAAACAAAATGGAGGTTGTATCGTGTCACCTAGCCACCCTGGTCAATTAAACACCTCCCACTACAGCTGCCTTCACTCAAAAGGCTCATTAACCCTTCTGACCAACCACCAGTCACAATCAGAGAAACCTCTCATCATATTGGCCAATCCAACATGGGCAGAGCAGGTCAACACCCACACAAGTGACAGGAAATTGAATTGCTTGAGAGAATGTCGTCTATCTGAAGGCTCGAAAGATATTTGTTTATTCGCGGCTAGTGAGTATACCAGGCTTTCTTCACAGGTTTGAGAATAAAAATCAAAGGTGAAATTTTATGAAGTGGAAATTGTTATGTTTCTTTTTTAGCACTATACCAGTCTGTCCTTAAAATTAGTTGAATAATGAAGTAACAACTATGTTTACATAACATGGACCAAACCAACTTTAGATACAAGTTTAAATTGAATGAATGAGGGTTGTTTGTCAGACTGAAAGTACCTTTTAAAAATAACAACCTTTATGCAGGAATGAAACATGCTTTATTCAACTCCACATTTCTACATCAAAAAGGTGTTTCTAACTCAGCCTCTGATGAAATCACATGAGGAAAGAACTAGCTGATAAGATTTATTTTATAAAATTACAAGCCAATCTCAAACCTTAAATTCATCAGCAAAATAAAATGTTTCAACACCTAAATAAATATGCTCATCACAGTATGGACACTGCCGTCATCAAAGTGTTCAATGACATCCACATAAATGCTGGTTCTGTTGAACCAGTGAAGCATTTGACACTATTGACCATGAAATATTATTAAAGCAACTGGAGAGCTTGGTCGAACTTTACCCATTTGAGTCTTTTCTAAAGAACTCGTGCTTCTTTGTAACTTTTCATCGGACCAGACAAAAATCCAATTCGAGATACCCCAAGGCTACATCTTGGACCCCTCTTAAGTAATATCTACATGTTCCAGATAGCTCAGGTCAGAACAATTAATGATATTAGTTATATTTATGAAGAGGATACATTATATTGTCACCAGGTGACTCCAAACAAAGAGATCAGGCCCAAAATCTAGGTTTAATAATGGAGACACTTAACTTTAGCTCAAATGAGTTTTCCAAATAAACAGTATCCCAAAGCAAACAACCAAGCCGGTTGCAATGTGGCGTCAGGACAACAAATTTAGAACTCTGAGTTACTATCAGCTATTGATTAGTAGAGCTGACAGAGTGTGTGAGCAGGACACACACTGTCCTGCTCACAGTCCTGTCCTGACACACACTGACCTATCTCAGAGACTCCAGTTTTGTCAGAAGGAAAGGGCCAACATTAAACTTCTGATAGTTTGTAGAAGGACGCTCAAAATATTTGATCCAAGTCAAAGGCAATTCTACCAGCTACGTTAGAAAAAGTAAGTTCTAAATTTAATTAAAGTAAAAAAAGACCATTTTTATTATTCTTACATTTATCAAATCGAAATTACTTTGAAAACACTAACTTCCCTAATATGGTTAATCTGATTTAATGTACCAGACAGTGAGAAAGGAGGGTTATGTATCTTTTTTATGTAAATACACACACTCCTGCACCATAGTATTTAATAGTGGCACCTGTGATATTATCAACTCACATTCAAAAAAGGATAAATAGCATCTTGTTTTCCTCCAGTGTTTTTTGAAAACTTTATATTTTTGTGAAATACTGGGAATCCATACTTCATCGCCTACCTGGGATTTTATTGTTAAAATACGTAAGTTAGTGAGAGAAAATAAAAATACCACTGGATCTTTAATGTCATTGCCAGCACAGCTGCAGAATTTATTTCCTAAGAGCAATTTTATGCAGAACAAATCAAAAAACGCAAAATTTAAACCTGTTGTGAGATCTTTGAATCGATGTGGCACTCACTCAGTTAAAAAAAAAAGTCTTTTTAAAAAAATTTAAAGGGAGCAGCAATACATTTCTGAAGCAGCTTTGTGATCTTGCTTTTCAGACCCCTGGTTTCTAATCTATTGGGTTGATCTCCCAGTTCCCAAGGGATTATAAAAAATGTCTGCAAACCTCAAAATATTTGAGGCAATCAACAACTCAACATGCATTTGGCGTTAGGATGCAAGAATGCGAAAACACACAAGCGAATGGATAAAAAGGAGTGAAATACGAAGAGAAATAAGGGGATCGGAGCCGTGCCCATTTCGGGGGTGTAAAATATGGAGAAGTGTGGATCATTGGGGGAGCTGCTCTGCCTGGGGGAACAGATGAAGGGAGGACACTCTGCCAAGATCTCTCCACTGAAGGGGGAGCTGAGGGACTGGAGCTCTATGGGAGGAAAAGTGTGCGCCTCGCATGCTGCTCTCCCCAATCTCAGTCTCACACGCTCGCATTGACACGTCCCAGGCACTGCGCAGCAGAGGGAAATTGCTGCTGACAGGGCCTTGCAAACTTTCACAGCCATTTAGAAAGACTTACTCCCACACTTTTGTCACAGGCATTTATTGCACAAGATACATGATATGAAAAATTAACATTTTCAAACTTGGCACCGGTTTTTTGTAACCAAGTTCGGCTTAAAAAACCATTCATAATTTTTCGGCTTTACGATCGGCCCTGATGCAGATGTAAACATGAGATGTGCCAAATGAGACCATGAGATTATGAAAATGCACACTTGAGAAAAAAAGCAACCAAACACAACTTTGTAAATTTCAATGGTACTGTATGACTTTCTAATCCAATAAAAAGCGCTGCCTGTATCACTATCGGCAAAACCAATGAGGTGAAGGAGCAGAAGTTCTGGGAGACTTACTGTACCTTTATGTTCACAAGTAACCAGTGCCTCCAGTAAGCAGGGTGCTGGGAGCGTCTGGGAGCATCAGGATCAACCATCACCAGGACGTACATCTTTTTCTACATGTAAACAGTCAAACATATACACATTTTACTTTTTAAACACAGGCAGGCATGTTTATATTGGCTCCAAAACTGGTCCCAGTAGTTGGCTTAGGTGTGCTGTTCAAAATATTTACTTTTTCATTACTTTAAGACCTTCTTGTTCTCTATCTAATAGTTATTTTTTGATTCAGTTTTGTGATTCAGTTGTTGAGTTTCTTCTTGTGTCATTAACTTTATTTAATAAGTCTGAGATCCACCAACCAATCAATCAATCAAGTACTGATTAATAATAATGCATCAAAATGAAGGAATTCCACCATCTTTAATCTACGAAAGCAGGCACTTTGATTTACTTTTGTGAGTTTTATAATGAATTGTTAGGGATGAATGTTTTGATGCACACATGTGAAAAATCTCTTAATTGCTTCATTTTCATATCACTTCAAAACTGCCACCTCTGTCCAGAAACCTGCAGAAATTTATTCCCTCCATTAGGAGTTTATTGGCCTCAGAGAAAAACTCTGCATTGATATCAGCCAGAAAAAGCAATATCAGTACACCTCTCCAACAAGCTCCCAAAGTAAGATTTAGGACTTTTCTTTCATTGCCTTTCGTTATCAAATTTAACTGTCAAGCCTAAAATATTGGCTTAACATGAAAAAACAATTTTAAAAGTGAGATTTATGTGACAACATCAACTGTAGCTGATTTTCTTATTCTTTTCTCAAACAAGCGCCGTCCCTTCTGTCATTACTTAAACTTAATATCCTTCCTGTGACATAAACAAAATGACACCGTTTTGGATGCGACACCAGAATCGTCTCGTTAACATATTCACAGTAACTTTCTGCCACTTACCAAGTATCTTTATACCCCTCAATCTGTCAATGGAGAGAAAAAGCATCTTAACTAACACTTGATCACAGTTATTGGACGATGATTTGGCGGCTTAATTGCCGGAAAAAAAAAAATCTTCATTCTGTCTGTCCCTAAAAGTTAGAGAATTATGAGAGCAGATTGAATTATTGCAAGAGCACATTTGTCATCCCTGGTTTGGTGCCCAAAATCTGCCAGACCATATGATGGGCTTTTTTTATTTTGTTCACTTCCTCTACAAACAGCGACACAGTGTCCCTCTTACAGTATATGCACTTTCAATTGAAGCAAAGACCATAATGATATCAGCACAAACACATAAAAAAACAGGTGCAGCTTTTCTTACGTTCTAATGCCGACTGCCAAATAACACTGTTGGCGGTGTGGTAAAACATTTTCAAAGGATCAAATGCTTCCCTGTAAACAGAAATCTTAAATTTATGTTTGTTTTGTCCTATGAAGACATTCTTACAGGCCTCAGAAAATTATCCTAAGCCGATGTACTTGAATGAGATAAAGAAGTAGTCATGTATTTTTTCTGCAGATGCTCATTTTCAGAAGGATTCTCTGCCTACCTGACAAGCAGTAATATGCGTAAACAACTAAGCCTAATAATAGGATAATACTGTAGTCTCAGCGATAGTGCCTGCAGGTAACATCCAGACACACCAGTAACAATAGAGCCTCCTCCACAGCCTGTCAAAAGTGACTCTATATCAGTGACCCCCCCGGGCAGCTTACCAACCATGACCTGTTGCCTTCTCCAGAGTTGTAATCCTCATTTTTACATGTTTGCTACCAGGCAGGGAAAAAAAAAAGTGTGATAATGTAGTTATACTAATATCTAAGTCAGACCCCGATGCTTTCAGAAATAGCACGGTTTCAAACAACAGCACACGCACATACAGCCTAAAAGGCAAATTAAGCTTTTAATTTAAAAATGACCTCCAGTCAAAATTACTATTGAACAAAATTACACTTTCTTGGGTATTTCATGAAAATTATCCTGCATGGAGATACATGATATAGGATATGTTTAGATTTTTATGAAGCTAAATTTAGTACAATATTAAAAGCGTTTCACATTAATTTCCAACAGTAACAAGAGGGAAAAAAACACCAACCTATTTATGGTAGCTGTTGAATTTCTGTGATTTCCGCATATATTTAAAGCTTGAATTTCTACCTGTAACATTTCTTTAGCTGCTAGTCCAGCTGGCATGGACAGCAAATATAATACAAGAAGCTCCCATCAAGCTTGCACTTCACACATTGTGGCATGTACCCTTCTCTCTTATGCGGACATTTTTTTTCTCCTCCATCTGTCAAAATTCACATTAATTACACACAGATATGTGTGAAAGACTCCAGGGAAAAACAGATGCATACTCTGCCATCTGAAATAATTTCTCAGGGCAGAGCAAACTAAATGTATATCAAATGCTCCATCCTGGAAGGGACACAATTTCCCTTAAAATGTGAAGCTTGTTTGCCTGTTTTACTCCTCTCAGGGTCATTAAGTTACTCATTAAGATTTTCACCTTGACGATTATGTAAAATTAACCTATGCTGGAGCTATTTAAATCTAGTTTTTAGGATTAACTCTAGTTTCCAACTAAATCTTTGCATCCTGCAAACATATTTTGTCCAAACATAACCACAAACAAGTGGGAAGAAAATTATAGTTTTTTTCCCCCAAATAAAATATTGTAAGTGCTTTTGGATTCAGTCCTCTTGAATTAACACTTAGCAAAAACACTGGTTTAGGTTTTGACTTTGACTGGGCCATTCTGACATATGAATGTACTTTTATCAAAACCATTGTTGATAGGTAAGCGCTGTTGTTAAACATTTTATTTTCTTCCAGCATCACCCAAAATTTATTCCATCCTATCAACTGTCTGACAAGCTTCTCTTACTGAAGCTTCCCCTCAGCACTATGCTACCACTACCAGGCTTCACAGTGAGGAAGGTATTTCCATGCTGATGTGTCGTGTTATTTTTCCTCAACACATGATATTTTGTATACAAGGCAGTGTTCTTTGTAGACCGTACATGTTTTGTGACAAAATATAAACTGAATGGCTTTTTTATTCACACTTTTCTAAAAAGTGTGAATAAAACTGTCTTGTCAGTTTTGATGGACAGCCATGTTTTGATAAGTTACCAGTTGTCTTATGCTCTATTTTCAAATGCTCAATATCAATGATCAATACATGTGTATATGAAGTTAATCCAGAAAGTATTGACAACACTTCCTTTTTGTCAAGTTTTGTTATCTTACAGCCTTCTTCCAAATCAGAATAAATTCCTCTCCTTCCCTCAGCTCTACATATATGTAGAGCTGAGGGAAGCTCTACATTATGTGTTGGTCTATCACATAAAATTTCCATAAAACGTATTAATAATATCTGTGCTTGCAATGGGCCAATTGTGCACAATTTTAAATGGGAGCGAAGACTTTTCCAACACACTGAATATCCAATATCTTTGTTCACTTTGCTGCATATCTCAAATTTAATTTACATGTTTACAGAAAGGCTAGAGGTCACCTCCCAAATGGCTAAATGTCATAATAATGAGAGAATTTGAAGCAGAATAGAAATCTGTTCAGGTACCACAGAACTCTGTCGGGCCATTATGCAGCAGGGGATGTGAGAGCCTTGGGTAAAAACTGGAGGCGGGGGAAGATTGAGCCTCCATTCTCTTGGGATTAACCTCCCACTGCCTGCTGTGATCACAGCAAAACGGTCCACTAAGACCACACCTCAGATGCCGCCGGCTCAAATCAACCCTGCAGTAGACTGGGAACCTCTAACACTGGCCCTGGTTGGTGGTAGAAAGAAAAAAAGGACTTGGTTTCATTAAGATCACTTAAAAAAGTCATTTAAATGTGACCAAAAGAAATTTATCATAAAATATGTTTCACTAATGTATTTACAATACTCCATGACAATATAATCAAACAGATAGGACTTTTGCTAAAAAGGAGATACCAAAGAACAAAGGCATGGGGAAACCAGAGCCTCCAAGGATGAAAATCTACTTGATTACCTCTGTGTGAACTCTGCTGGGGATGAGAATGAGAGAGATGGCTAATCACTGCTCTCGTAGAGAAGATCTGCAAACTGATGACACTACGAAGGGTGAGGGTGAGTTAGTGAGAGGGAGGGAGGAGGAAAAGGCCCCTCTGTGAGTTTACAAGTTCATGCTTTATCCATGACCCACCACCAAACTATGTCATCTGTACAGAAATCCATTAATATGCCTATTGCTTTACCCTGTGTCTGCTTGAGCCACTGTATGCAGAGCAAACCATGTGCAACTTGATGATCAACTGTTCTCAGTGCTGAAACCAGAGCAAAGCAATGCATTGATCCCAAATCCCTGTTTAAGTAGCAAAAATACTTGAACTCATTTGGTAATTAACAGGTATCTGTGTTGTGATTAAGAGACGGCCATGGCTTAACAACCATCGACTGCAGCTTAGAGTGAGGTGAAAGATCAATCTGCAAATACAGAAAAATGGGAGCTTTGAAGCAAAAGCTGAAGAAGTAGATTTGTCTGAGGAACGATAATATAAGCAACGGCTTCTGTTTTTGTAGGATAACAGTCTGATCTCAGAAAGTTGAACTATAATTGAAAATTTAATTTGAGCAATTCAGTTCAAAATTGAAACAAATTTTTTTTCACATAGGCGCTCATATATAAATTAAGCAAGAAAACTGGCCTACTCATTGATTCCTTTAAGTAGAGTATAATTTCTGTAAGTTTCTCTTTTACTGGTCTTATGTAATTTTCAAACCTTCTAAGGAACTTCATTTACATTTATATCCTTTAAATTAACAGAAAAAACACTTTTATGTATAAGCGTATATATAGAGTTTGAGTTTACTCAATTGAATAACTAAAATAAATTTGTTAATTCGTTAATTAATTGAGATATAGCAATATTATAGTAACTTTAAATTTCTCAGTCAACTATGATACAAAATAAACCAACAAGACATTGTTGAAAAAATGTGTTGATTTAGAAGCAGGAGACAAATGAGAGTGAAACAAAAATGGATGTTCACAGAGAAAGTTTACTACTGTTAACACTGTTAGAGTCAGAAGATGAGGTTAAGCATGGTAAAGGGGGGGGTCAGAGGTCAGCCTGGTAGCAGTAATTGAATCCAGAGAAGAGAGTAAAGTACTATAGAGATGAGATGACGAGTCCAGGGAGGCTCTGGCACTCACCTGGAGGTCACTAACCTTCCACGTGTGAAGGTCCTGATTGCCATTAATAACAGCACATCCCCCACAACTCATCTGTAGCACCTTAGGAACCTTATTGCTGCTCAGTACAAGCAGTATTGATAATACCTCAGTTTTCTGCATTTTAACACGCAGAGTTAATACATGGTATTGCCAAGAAAATGCAACTGTCAGACAATGTGATGAACAGTGTGATATAAAACTTGTTTATGATGTTCAGCTGCATTGGAGAAAGCCTAGCATGCACCGATCAACCATTGCGTAATTTAAAGTGTCATATTTATTTAGGGACAATACTTAGGCTGGCTGTCATGTCAAAGTAAACTCCACAAGTTTTCTAACAGAAAATCACAGTGTGATAAGATTATTGATGAAAATTTACTAGTTACAATGGATTGACCTGTTTATGTCCTGACATAAATTGAACTTGAATCTGTTGCACAACCTAAAGATTGATGTCTATATAATCTGAACGAGCTTGAACTACTTTGTAAAGAATAGGCAGATTTAAGTCCCTAAATGTTCACTACTGTAGAGCCATACTCCAAAACACTTGCATTGTAATTATGCAATTATATGCATATATGAAGTTATATATATATGCATATAATTGTTATGTGAGTATAACTGACTCAGGGTGGTGAACATACATGCATGCCACACTTGTCAGAACAAATCCTCCAAAAGTAAAAATTAAGTTTGTGGTTGTAATGTGACAAAATTAGTCAAACTTTAACGGGTATGAGAACTTTTGCAAGGTAATGGAAACATTTCACAGCAATCTCTCGATCTCAGCTGCAGACCCAGATTAATCACTGGTGATCAACAAGACACAAAATAATGACACATATAGAGTGTACCAATAGTGCAGTGTTTTGTATGAAGAGCGTTAGATGGTAGTGTGCGCTGCTCACTACCTCCAAACCTGCCTATTTTTAAACGCAGCGTCCTCCCACACAGGGATGGAGTGTGAAGTGGCTTATAAATCCACACTTTGAGGAGCCACATGGTCAGAGGAAAGTCACGTGTGGATACAACTGCGTATTCTAGGGCCACACAGCTACTAGATATCTGCTTGGTAGCCAAACATAAAGAGCGGGTGAGCTATGAAGAGGCAGCAGTTCAGGAGAAATCAGAGCAGAATACAAACACAAGTTTACATAACATAATCTTGTTTTCTTTTTGATCGTAGAAATATGCAAATATGCTGTATTTTAATCAAATTAACACATGACAGAAGGCAAGATGAGACAATGGAATACATTTCATGGCCTACAGTACAACTGTGATTTTTCCCACTCAAAGTAAATTCGATTTTGCCCCTAACCTTCAAAGAAAAAGCACAGCTCCTCGATAAACTTTAACAGTTAAAGGCAGTCTCTCCTGAACTTTGTTTTTTAAGTCTTGCACTTCTGATCTGTAGTTTGTAACTGCAATAAATCCACTGCTACCAGAAAGATGGTTCACAGTCTGATTGAAGCTCGAGGGGGGTGAAGGAATTAGTAGCAGCCTGAGGAATCGTTTCTGCATTTCTCTCAACATTGAAGACTTCTTTCAGCGCACCATGTTTGCGAACACAGCCGTGCTCATGTTAAGCTTATTAGTCACCCTGGATGCGATCTTGCTAGCTGAGGCTTTCAACACTTTCTAGTGGTGGCTTTACACACATACACCTACTCACTACCGTGAAAGCATTTCTGCAAAATGCACATGCTCAGACACAGTAACTACCACTAACAGGTACACTGAAGTAGCAAGTGGCCAGGTGCCGGAAAAGTGAGCCTCTCTCTGTGCTAAATGAGGCAAAAGGGAAATATTTTTGTGGAATAGTTTGACTGCTGAGAACACAACAAAGTCAAACAGGGCAAATTGCAGCTCTGGATTCATATCCATAATTAATCTGTCAGCCATGTCACACACCAGGAGTCAAAAATCTGCTATTTTTCTGTTATTTTACCACCAAGACGGCTGTAAAAGTTCAAGTGTGAGCACATTCTCACAACTCCTGCAACATATCTGGGAATCAAGTTTCTAAGAGGTTTTTAGTAGATCCATGGAAAGTCAATAAATATCCACTCGGTTCAGCAAATTTGAAGACATCAAGTTTACATAGGAAATGATTAAAAATTAGTTGTGTTGCGAAACGAATCTAGTCGTGTTTGTCACATTTTATTTTGGCAGCTACTGAAGAGTGAAAGACAGAAAAAAAAAAAACGTTATCAGTCTTATTTCGACAGACTGTCTATGATTTCACATTGTGCGGATAAAATAGATAAAGGAGTGCGACAGTTGCACTTTGCGGAGCTGTCGCAGAAAAGCATCATGAAGCAGACACAATTCTGAAGACGAAGGGAAACATGCTGCCATGGAGGGAGCTCAGTTGTAAGCACTCTGACACCCATTCCTATTTGGCCAATGGAGCTGTTAAAGGTGTCAGGGCTGTTCACAGGCACTGCGTGTTTCACCAGCCAAGATGGCTTCCACCTTTTTTCTATCATGATTAATTATGGTTTCTGATGGTAGTACAGTGAGAAAGTGTAAATTATTCCCACATTTTCTTGTGTGCCCTTCGTTCAGTCACTTTTGTGTAGGAAGATGCTATTGACGCCATCCATGGAAGCTGACCAAAAGGCATCTACATGGGGTGGCAAACTCTTGTGCCTATTAAAGGGGTGGAAGTGGTGGCGATGGTGGTGGGTCTCTGTCGTGTGGGCTGAACCTAGTCCAGACTGCCAGTTGAACGGCCGGATTTTCCAGTATGGAAGTCTTATTTCAGTGGGCGAAGCTGGGTGTTGAGAGACTGGGAGAGAGGACAGCCCAGGGCTTGGAAGCTCGAAAAAGAATATTTCAAACAGACAAGCACCGTCTGTGTTCCAGTGTCACCAGCCCACCCGTCTGACAATCGGGGCCATGTCATCACGGGTTCTGAGTAATTCAAGAAAAGCGATTAGGAAGATGTGGTGATTTCAGACGTCACAGGTCCCAAAAGCAGAAATCGCGCTAAAGGATATACGACCTCAGAGTTTAAGCACTGGACAATAAATCATCATTTTCTTTTAATTAAAACAAATAAAAAATAATCACTGACTTTTCATTACATCAAAATTATGAGAGTGAAAAAGATTTTATCCAATGAGAAAACTAAATGTGGTTAAAAAGATGCTTGTGCAGAGCAACTCTTGAAAGACAATGTTTAAGTTGTTTACGTTTAAGCCAGCTTCATCCCTCATGCTGTGTTAAACACAGCATGAGGAGTAAAATGCCATTAGTTTACTCTTCTATTATATATATTTACATCAATACTTTTACTGTTACTTATTTATTTATTTGGTATTATTGGAGCCTTACAACAAAATTTCTTTCAATGTGTATATTTTTAAACATACACTTACACAACAATAAACTGTCTATGTCTAAAAAAAACAATTTCCTGAAGTTGGAGATCTGTGAGGAGAGAAGAAAGAACTCTTGTGATTGGCTAACCTCATGCTCCCCTTTACTCATTGGCTGGGTAATATAAAGGAAATTATAATTTACCCAAAAGTCCACTTTTAATTGGTTAATCATTCCCCGTTAGAGGGCTTGGATTGAAGAGAAAGTATCCAAAAGTCTCATAAAGTTGTTATTCCACAAAGATGCTGGATCCCATCAAATCTAGCAGCAATATAATTCTGGGATCCAGTATCCTTCTGAAATGTGAGCTATGTTGTGTTAGCATAAAGAGATGCTCTTTATTTGTTATTCACTCATCATGAATGTGTGCTAATCTTCTAGTAGCAACACTTTTTGAGTGTGCACTAAGAATAAAGAAACCTCCAGACTTTTAAACCCAGAGGACGAAAGTCCGCCGTCTGTCTGAAAGGGACCACCATGGCCCGAGTGAAGCAGTGCTGATCAGATGTTTCTCTAAGACGAAGTGACAGAAGGGAAGGTACAGCACATCCCATGAGCAGCTGATTCCAGTGTTAGGGTTGGACCTAACCAGCACTTTGTCCTGTTGTCATGAGGGGATGATGATGTAAATGCTGGCAGACCTCGTTGTGGTTTTTAACCCAAACTTTTCCGCTAAATTACTCTTGGTTTTTTCAACCATGAAAATAATCTCCTCGTTTACATCTGAGAATTAAACAAGTCTGTTGTCAAAGTTTAGTTTTTTCCTCAGCATTTTCTTCTAGCAAAAGAGCCCATCTGCTGACACAATGCTCAAACACCATTTCACAGGAAACTTTGGATTAAGTAGCTTGCTAAAGAGGAATACTGACATCTGGCTGGGGTCCGGGGGCAAGTGCTTTCTTCTTCCTGAAAAAGTTCAGGCTGCTTAACTTAACATCATTTCACCTTCAGATGAAATGTGTTATTTCTAGCAATATTATCACAACTAAATATTTTCCTGATATCATACAGCTTGAATAACCAATTAGAATTGATTCTTTATGAGACTCAAGTCCTTGAAGATTGCTCACAGTTGTTATAAATGACAAAAGCACAGCAAAGTCATTTAACTATAAGTCTGAACAATAAGAACAAACACATCCACAATACAGAGCTTTACTTTGAAGCCTTAACAAAATCCACAGTATGGTGCATTGCATAAAAACACGGCTCAAAAAAAAAAGAAAAAAAAAAAAGAAATCCTTAGTTTGGAGAACAGGCTGAAATAAAATGATTCCTTTGACAGATCATTTTGTGCATGTTGATATATTTAGTGCTGTCAGAGAGGACATCACAGGGAATGGCACTTACATCACAATGCAAAAACTGTTATCAGAGGAGGTACAGGTTTATGGTTCAAGGGCTCGTCCATTCATTGAGAACAAGCTCAGCGTCTCTGCCTGACACACTGATCAAGACAGCACAAATAAAACAGCTCCACAGCTCCATCTTTGCCTCTCCCCTAGGGAATAATATAGCACCCATCTGAATGTGGCACATATTGAATCAATTCCAGCGTTGATGATTCATTTGAATAAATCACCCTGTTTTAATTTTTTTTTTTTTTTTGCCAACTTGCACGGATACTGAAATAAGGAAAAAACAACTGAAGAGAGAAGAGACAGGTGACAGTAGAGCAAAGGACTGCTAATCCTCAATCCCTTTTCAAGTAGCAATTAATGACTACAGAAATAATCTCCATATAGATGTTGTTGCAATTCTTTTTTTATTTATTTTTTTTTCATTTCTTGGTCAAACAACCTGGAAACTCGTGCAGATCAAAGCCAGAGGCAATGCGGCTGCAGCCAGAGAGAATCTTATACTGGATTTGCATTGATGAATGCACAGCAATAATTCAAGTAGGAGAAAGGACAGATGCTGGTTTGACCTGTTATAAATTCTCCATCTGATCACTTAATATCGACTAAACTTGGTCTAGCGAGATAGATTTTTCAAATATGGCTCATCCTTCAGACAACTCTCTATTAAATCTGAAGAAATATCAAATATTTCAAGGAGAAAAAAAAAAAAACTTTCAATGTGTTCCACAGAAAGATGCACGGGATCAGCCTATTGGCAAATATGAAAAATCAGCAGCTTGTGCGATGAAAGGGTTATATCCGTATTCAAGCTAAGAGACATACTCTAACATACACAGACACAAATCCTGTTGAGCAGAGCTGAGCACAGATACCCTACCAGCCCTCCGAGGCACAATTAGGATTTCATGGGGTGGGGGGTTGGTGGGGGGGGGGGAATCTACATTCCTGTGCACAAGAAAAAAAAGTCCTTTCTCCAACCTCACAATAATATCAACCATTTACTCAAGGAAAAACCTGGAGCACCACTCAATAGGATTTGGACAAACAAATAAAAACAAAAAAAAATACAAAAACGGGGAAAAAAAGATCTAAACTTAAGCTCTAGTTGTTGACGAAAAAAAATATTGTTTCAGGAAACCCAAAGCTAAGCCCCCCAGTTCCAATCAATTTCTTCTATTCTGTGTGGTTTAAAAAGCAGCAACCACTCGTAGTTTGTTTGAAGTGCTCCACTGCGTGGAGTTCTGCTGGGTTCAACAGCATTTTGTATGGACTCCCTTCGCGTATGATTATCACACCTGTCAGACATTCAGGCCCAGTAACAAGGGGTCAAGTAGCTGCCAGTTTGTATAAGAGAAGAGAGCGCAGAACACTTACACATAATTTTATGATGTGAACTAACAGGAACAGTACATGGTTATAAAATGTGCTGCAGTGCATGCAAAACAGGGACAAATGAAATTATCTATTTTTCCATTTTAAAAGCAACACAATAAATTATTATGTGTTGACAGGACGCTAACAGGGATCATTACTTGAGACAATTGATTTAATTACTTTCCTTAGTCCACTGACATAAACAAATCACTAACCATATGAATAAAACCAAGTATTATTTCTCCAAACAGGTGTGAGTACTCATTATCTGTAAACATTTCAA
Source organism: Poeciliopsis paucimaculata (assembly GCA_903067055.1). Classification (NCBI taxonomy): domain Eukaryota; kingdom Metazoa; phylum Chordata; class Actinopteri; order Cyprinodontiformes; family Poeciliidae; genus Poeciliopsis; species Poeciliopsis paucimaculata. The sequence goes on from CAEGAD010078079.1 coordinate 52,084, forward strand.
CCGTGTGAGGTTCACACCTGGTTATGTGGCCACATGTAATGTAAAAAAATAAAAATAGGTGATAGGAGGTGAGCCAGTTAAAGCACACTGCTTCATGTGGTAATAGAAAAACTAAACAGATAAAAACAGGAGCATTGTACAATAAAATATACCATACAGGGTTTCCCCCGTTGTATTATAAGCCTGGTGGGCCACCAGGCTTTACTTGTGCCCCTACCAGGCTAAGCATTGCTTATTTATTTTAAGTCTCTTTAAAATGTTTGCATTTTTAAAGACTTTATAGTTGCCGTTCAGGTATTAATCAAACACATAATTATCAAGTGATATTTTCAAATTTCCTGTCAACTTTAAACATTTTTTAACTGAAAAACAGGATGGGCTGCTGGATGAATGACTGCCCTAACACCCAACCATCAGGTTTAGCAGGTTTCTGGGTGAAACCTTGCAATATCACAGCTTAGGAATCGCAATAAGAGGATTGATAGAAAATTTGATGAACAAAAAGATAATTTCTTGAAGTTACCAACGTTTATCTGCCCACAACCATGTTTTTTTTAAGTCACATTTTGTCAAGTTACAACCATTAACTTCCATGTACTTAACTGAGATATAATAGGACAAAATCTATGTAAAATTGTGAATAGAAGGAAAATAATATATTGTTTTTAAATATTTTAGCAAACACTAATTTAAAAAGTGTAACTTATTCAAAGTTTATTAATTTCATTGATCACTGTGTAATCCTCAAAATAAGGAGAGAAAATGGCACAACTGCAAATCTAACCAGGGTTTGCTGTCTGTCTAAGCTGACAGACTGGGCAAAGAAAGCATTATTCATAGAAGTAGCAAAAAAGCCATTGGTAACTCTGGAGGATCTGTGGAGAAGTAATTTGTCTATTAAGCCTAGCTGATGCACGGTTCCACCAGGTGATTGCTAATCGCTGTTACCGCTAGTCAGCAGTTATCAAACACTGATAAAAAAAAAAGAACAATCTTGACCAATCACTTCTGCAGAACTAAACAATCTCCCTCCTTCCATTCATCAACATTACTGATAAAGCCGTGTTTCAACACTTAAATAGCTGCTTAACAATGATGAACTGCTGCGACATCTTTTGGTCTGGTTTCCATGCTTACCACAGTGCTGAGACTACCTGGTCAAAGTGATTACAGGCTGTGGAAGAGCTACCATTATAGTCGGAGTTACAAACTTACTACTCCCTTTATTTTTAGTTAATAGTTTAGTTTTTGTTTTTCTTAATTTTGTAACATTTTTATGTTAAAGCACTTGTCACTGAAATGTGATACACAAATAAACATGACTTGACTTAAAGACAAATGTATACTTTTAAGATATGTATTCTTAATGTTAAAAACAGGCTGCACAGTGGCACAGCTGGTAGCACTGTTGCCTTTAACAGTTTCTTTCTGCTTGGAGTTTGCATGTTCTCCCTGTGCATGTGTGGGTTCTCTCTGGGTGCTCCAGCTTCCTCCGACTGTTAGGTTAATTGGTCTCTCTAAATTCTCCTTAGGTGTGTGCATGGTTGTTTGTCCTGTTTGTCTGTCTGGGTGAATCCCACCTCTCACGAGAAATGTTCGCCAGCGATGGGCACCAGTAGGCCCTCCTGACCCCACTAGGGGACAAGGGCATACAAAAAACCTTTTTCAACATCCATCCATTTTGATGGATGTTGTGGTCTATGTTGGTCGTTCATATTAAATCCTAAAAAAATACACTATATTTTGAGGCTGTAAAATGACAAATGTGACAAAGGTCAAATGGTTCTGTATGGTTCTGTATGTCTCTGGTTTCACCAATTTACTCCAAAGTAAATTGACAGATGTTAAACTAACTACTGTTAATTATTATAAATGGCGACCAACAGCAGCTGCAATGAATGTCTCCATCTGTAAATCTACAGCTCTGCTGATGAAACCAGACAAAACTAATGCCCTGGGGTAAATTCACAGAGCATAATGCCAAATAGGGACATTTGCAGCACTCAAGTTTGACCAGGACCTTTTAGCTGCCCGGCTTGCGAAGTGATGTTTTAAATAAAACCACATTGTAGCTGTCACAACTGATTCTCAGATTTGTCTCAGGACTGAGGAAAAGGTTAAGCACATCGTCTATCTGAAAATGCCAAATTCTGAAGTCGAGCACAAAGTTGGCACCCAGATAAATCGTGCTATCACTGTGCTTCAGTTTTCTCATTATCCATACCTTTCATGACATTCACAGAAAGAAACAAAGCTTCATGCCAACACCTACTCTGTGAGAGAGCTCTTTCAGTTCAGCTCAAAAGCTGAGAGCTCCAAACCTCCACACCACAGTGTGGGCAGCGCTGGCAGAGCCATGTGCCTAAGAACCCTGACTGAGTGCAACAGTTGGACTAATAGAACTAAAAAAAAGTAAAATGGACACACAGCGAGGACAGCAAGAGATCCACAGCTAAGTAGCAGGTTGACTGAAGCCCACCTTTTCCATATTCACAAGCCGAATGTGTCCACAATGCCTCGCAGGTCTTAGTGCCATGAGGGGCGTTGAGCGCTCAAGTTCAGCCACTTCAGGGTGAAGCAAATCACTTTAATATGTTAAGAAGATTAAGCTGGATAAATGTCTAGATACATTTTTTGAAAAGGAATGTAAATCTCCAGTGTTTTTATTTGGGGAGGGGCGGCGTATGAGTCAGTTGAGACGATCAACACAAACCCACCAAAACGCAACGTGATTGGCTCAAAGAAATTGGGCTTATTTGAGATTTTGCATTTTAAGCTTCTTGAATCTAAGACCATCCCACCTCTTCCTTATTATTTCAAACACCAACCTTGGGACAACAAAACTAGAATAAAAAAAACAAAAAACAAAACACTGGTCACAATTTCATCTCCTCTCTCAGCTTAGATTCAGCTGTCTTATCCTGCTTTAGCTTATGTTATAGCTTTAAGTGTACAGGTCAATGTTTTTCCCTTACTGTTAATCTTCTGTTTGAAGCCTGGCTGATAATACACAAAGAAAAAAGGAAACAAACTTTGAGGTATCAAATGTCGAGAATTCAAAAGAAGAGTAGCTTCAAATGAGGACCCGTTTTTTTAATCTAAAAATTTGCAATCTGAGGGAGTCCGCCTGTCAGCCTGCTGTGCAAGAAATTGAGTGTGAAACGTCAGGGCGAAATGAAACAAATAATGTAAAGGGATTAAAAAATAATTTGCATTCCATTTTTGGTATTTCCAAAACTACAGCATCAGGAAACTAATAAAGAAAGGAGCTTTATCTTTCCCTCAGATCAATTAACACATCAATAGAGATGATCTCTTCTCCCATAAGCTGCCTCTTAATATCAATATGAATATATTTATCAAACCTAATAAAACAAAAATAATCCAAACTGAAAAGGAAATAAGCTTTTTCATCCAAGGTGAAAAACATATGCAAAAAAACTCAACAGGGTCTACATTTAAAGTCATTTAAAATGTGCTTTACTTTCACATTAACAAACATGCAATAACCTGTTTTTTCTTTCTTAAACTCTGTCTCTTCATGCAGAGTTAAGACAATAAAGATGAAGGAGGATGGCATTATAGAGAGCTAAGCATTATGAGAAGCCCTGAAGCTGTTCTTAGAGAAGGTGAATCAGAGGATTGGGACAAAACTGGAACTAAACCCTGTGCTGGACCATAAATGAGAAGCACAAAACATTTTGGGCAAAATGCCACTAAGCCAAGCATCTGGTTCTTAAGAAAACTTCACTTGATCACTTATAACTTTGAGATTACTTAGTTTTAAAACAAAAGAAACTGACAACAAAGTCAGTTACCTCAGCTTTCAGCATAAGTGCCTCAGTGATCCTGACAGTAAACTTCAGTAGAGTTTGATTCCCATTTAGGACAAATGAAACCTCAACAATTAAAAGAAACAAAAAACTTGTATTTTATGTAGAAGCACTTCTCAGTTTTAATGTTGATTTTAAAATATGGTGTTCCTTGGATGAGACCGACATAAAGTTGAATTTTACCTCTTTAAAACTACTGAAAAGCATAGTTTGTATTATGTAGTCCAATACAACCAAACAGTGAAACTCAGAGACTCAAACAGAGTATTGCTAAAAATACTCTTCAAATACAATTGCTAAACATGTAATGAATCATCCATAAACAAGAATACAGGTATAGATATCAAATAAGTACACAAGTAGTTTGTTCAGTATAAAATCAAAAATAGCCTTTTAACTTTTTACTTATGCAAAACAGGAGAAAATTATGCATTTTCAACAAGTTTTACAAATGAAAATATCAACAACCTCATTCACTCTAAAAAATCAAACACAACCTTGGGCCTTCTGATGCTGCTTAATATGCAAATTAAGAAAGAATAGAGCATATGTGTGTCCATTCTTTCTGACTATACTTTGACAATTGTCCAAAGAAAAATGGGCAAAAATTTCTGTATTTCAGCAAAACTCCTACAGACGTACACCAAAAGACAGTTAAAAAGTGCAGTCAAAGGTGATGCTACAAAGTGTTAACTCATAGGTTTGGAGTGGAATGTGTACATTTTTTCTGACATATTTTTGTGAAAACGTTCAAGAGAAATAGTTTATCAACAGCACTGTGAATGTAGAAAATCTTGCATCTAAGGTTTTATAATCTGAAGATAAGAAAGTTGTCAAATTTATAGTAAAACAAAAAAAAAAAATTCTTAAAGTTGAATGCAAACTTCTATTTTTCCTTTCTCCAAGCTGAAAACATTAAAGAAAAGGTGCAGGCTTCTTGATGTGCCAAAGTACGACAGAGTCATCTCCAGATCTCACAGTGATTCTCTGCCAAACCGAAGAATGCTGTGGCTCATATAAATAGAAATTTAATCTTGTGTGTTTGTCTAAGTATCCAGAGCAGCACTTCTCATGCAGATTATGAATCTTTGTTTAAACAGTTCATGCAGTCAATGTATATGAACTGATAAGAGAGAGTCTGCGTGGATACTGAATAATAATCATGAAGCACAGCTTAAAGTGATATTTTCATTAAAGGAACCGTCATGTCTATAATTCCGCATGGAAGTAGATTTAATCATCTTGATAAATGGGATGATTGTCATCCATTGAATTGCTTCTTTCACAAAAATATTGCTTTTTTAATAAATGACTAATAAATGGCAGAAAAATTGACTTCTTTGTAATTAATTGGTGTATGAAAACATACAGTTTTTTGTGAATAACACTCGCATCTTTCTACGCCTCTGACGCAGCAGCATTCACAGTTTGATCAATTTGAGCCTCTGAGTTTTAGATATGTCAAAAAATGACATGGAAAAGTTTAATAACTCAGTTCTGCCATATTTACTGCACATAGGTGCCACAGCTATGAAATTAACACAAGTAATGCTCAAGAAATGAACCAATAATAACAGTATTATCATTCTATGATATGCGGATGCTCTGTCTGCACAGATGAAGAATCACCTCGCACAGTGTGGCTAATGCTACTAGCTGATCTATTTTTATCTGATCAATAGGGGGCAGTCTGTACAGGGAATTGTTTATTATTCCCCAGATAGTGAGATTATAGATAAAGAAATAAGAAAAATAATAAGAAAACTGAAATAATGACCCATGTATTTTACTTTCTCTTGATGCAGTGGTAAGTTTTCACTTTGAATCCTTTTTCTAGACAAAATGGGAACATGGTAGCAGCTTAGTTCAACAGTTTTAATGTACCAGACTAAACAATAAACGTGCAAGTGCACAATCTTTAATTTTCATAGTGTTGTTATCAAACTAACTAGAGTGATTTAGAAACCATTCCTTGAGCCTTTCCACTTTATCCTCCCATTTATACAAAATGTTTCAATTGTATATTAAATGGAGTTTTGTTTGTTTTGTTTTTTTACAATTGCACAAAGTGAAAGTGTAACTGCCTACACTATAGAGTCAAAAGGTAAGAAGAATGAATATTATGTTGCAACTCATCAAATAAAATATATTGTGACTGTAGAATATGCATTAGTATGGTCAAAAAAAAAAGAGAGAGAGAGCGAGCGAGCGAGAGAAAGCATGAAAAAGGTGAGAAAAATAAGAATATTTAAAATGTTGGTTATACTTTTTTTTTTTTTTTAAATGCTTGCACATATATTTTTTTTTATCGGATCTGTGACAGACTGAGTGAGAAACTCTGTGCATCACTTTGAGGCTTCACGAGAGTCAAATAATTGTTTTTTTCTGTCTGAGAATATGGTGGAGGTTTATTGCTTCATAGCGATGAACATGTTTAATCAAGCCAGTGCTCCTGGTAGCAGGAGGTTGTAATTCTTTCCTCTTCAGAAGCTCCCATGAATCACATGCATTAAAGAGTAACAGGGCCAGGATTGAATGGAGCAGGATACGGGTCAGCTTAACACTGTGTTACAGTGACATTAGCTAAGGAAAAAAAAAAAAAAACAACTCTCTGAATTCCTGCCAAACATGCCTCTTTAATCCATCAGAGCCAAAAACACCCACTTGATGACACTGAATATGCAATTAGACAGATATTATAGAAAATATTTTTACTCTTTGACCCAAGGTGGCACAAAAAGGTGCAAAAGGAGGCCCTGCAGAGATAAATTGACTCTGGGCCGATTGAGGGCTACCACCTGCTAGAAATGAAATACTTTTCCTGATTGCTCCAACATCCCCAACAAGAGGACCTGTCAGGAATCCTGCATGGGTGGACACGTAGGCTTTCCTGGGTATGACAGGGTCTGTTAGAGAGGAACCCCACCCTCGCTTTCTCCGGCATGCCAGCACAGAGGAGAGTGGGCAGCGCTGAGACGGCAGCCTGCCGTGGGCACTGCCAGGCTTAAAGCTGCCCTGTCGTCATCAGAGGCTTGCAGAGAAGAGCACTAAGATTCACCAAAAAAAAAAAAAAAAAAAAAGAGGAGGGGGATCGTTGCATTTAAATCCTCTCTCAACGCCCCCACATGTTTTAGCAAAGCATAAAAATCATTCACGGAGAGAGAGAGAGGGAAAGAGAGAGAGAGAAAGTGAAAAAGAAAAAGATGGAAGGAAATAGACAGGAAACAGCTATTAACAGCAGTAAGCAAGCTCAAGAGATCATAGAGAGGCAGCTCTAATCGCAGTAATGGTTTAAACCCTCATTCCATCCACCAGATGCATAAAGTGTCTACCCAAAAACAAGGCTTTGAAATCCCCCATGTCTAAGAATTTGCCCCGTGGCTACAGTCCTTCCTCAGAAAGAGAGGCAAAACTCCCATAAGACGTCTCTAATTTTGAGGTATCTGGCAAAGATAGGTGGATTGCGGTCTGTGTCATTTACACAAGCGACATAAATGAAAGATGACCATCAAAAGCACACACTTAAATTGAAATAAGTCATTCTAGATACCTACTTAAAGTCATAGCTGTGAAATAGCTGAACCAATGCTTGCAGCTAGACCTCTGGAACAATTTAGTCAAGTTCTTTATGCAAGCAAAGTGCTATAGAAATGGTTTAAACCTGTAATGTAAATGAGTGATATAGTTTACCTCAAATAAATCCAATCAGGGATTTTACAGTTTTCATCTATTATTGCAGAAACGATAATTTAAGGACATAAACTTAAAACATAGACATCTGAATGACATCGGCAAACATGATTTTTTGTTACTTTATGTGAAGAGCTTTTTGCTTTCATGTTTCCTTTTCTCTTTTCAGCAGCCCGACTTTATTTTAAAGATTTTTCTGTCCACAAGCCAACTTTGATTGCTCTCCAACGAGCCTCTAGTTACATGATGAACTCTCATGTCTATTTTCTCTAGTAAATCTAAATATCCAAAAAGAACTTAGGATGAAAAACATGTGAGATAGAGTAAAAAAGATTTAGCAAAACATGGAAAATGTTGAGTCTAAAAGAGTGAGGAATATTTCGAATCACAAATAGGTATTTCTTTGAAAGCACTATCTAAGAGTAAGTGATGTCAATTGGGACAAGATTTTAATTGGAAAATCTTTCTGGGATTAGAACTGGTCAGTGATCAGTAAGTCAAATACAGAGAATTAGATTTTTGTCTTTCATTAATTAAATGCATCAGCCTAAGAACTGCTACAATGTTCAGTATATGAACAGATCAAATGACAGCAAGATATCTGACGCACTTTTGGGACTTTATTAAAAATCAAAAGAAGAAAAGAAGAAATGGGGATCTTGCAGTCCCTTAAATTTCTGCTGGATTCAAAACTGCTAGTTGTATGAAAGAACCTGCAGCACATGGGTTCTCTTAATGAGAAATAAGAAATAATGCCTGGTAAAATAAGACTGAATTCATCTAAATCAGAATCTGTAGGTCAGACCTCACAGCAACCTGAAAATCGGTTGTTGAAAAAAAATACCCAAAATAAAAAATGAATAAGTTTTCTTAAAGAAAGAAACTAAACTAATCAAATCTATAACTACTAAAATATCAAAGTAAATTAGATGTTCTCAGCTCTTAGCAGCGAATCCCGAGCATGTCTCCACCATTTATTAACACATTGTACCTTTGCTTATGAAACTGTAATCAAGCCATATTCTTATGTAGTTTGGTCTCATCAGCCAAGTTGTATCCCACTCACACTGAACTGTAGATAATTTAGAGGCATTTGAAGAAAATAAAAAACAAGAGCTACATAAGCTCAAACCAGGCTCCTAAAACAGAGAAGTGCTTGTGCTGAGCATCAGTTGTGAAGTTTGGATTCAGAGATCTGCAGCTTCTGCAACCCTTTGCTTTTGGTCATATGTCCATATTTAGAGGCAGTTTTATGGGACTGCTGCCCACTGTGTTTTATTACAATTACTCAGCAGGCACGCATCCTGTCCCAGTAATGAAGTGGGTGTTACAGTGGGCGGATTTAAGCGGCCACTATTCTGGAATCCTGCTACCGGGTACGAGGTCTAAGTGGCAGAAAGAAGCCAACAGCATGTTGTGCAGACGAAAAGCGTGGTGGACAAGAAGACCAATAACAAGCCGAACCTTCAGATGCTGCGTCTTTTCATAAGTGTCAGGGAAAATGGAGAACCACAATTCAAAGGCCAGTAAATAAAGTTTGTATTGATTAAATCTAACATGTAATCTGTTTTGCTGTCTGACACTGTTTCTGGCTCTAAAAAAGAATCCTGTAAGACAGCATTATAGATAATACGACCATAGATCAAAGGGAGTTTGGGCAGGAGAAGGGCAATAGATCATGTTCGGACCAGACTGCTTAGCTCTGGAATTCATAAAACTAGCTCCTAAACCGTAATGGCTTTCAATTGAAGTTTTTCCACTTGAGGGATGTGGGATTTTCTGCATGCTTTCAGTTAATGTAGAAGTGTCTCTTTTAGTCAGCGGACCCAAAATAACGCTCAGCAGAAGAAATGCTAAAATTAAAAAAAGGAAAAAAAAGTCAAATGAATGTACTAAATATACTTTTCCAAACTTCTAAGATATATTTCATGAGAAATTTTTAATAAATAAGCTTACTAAACATTGCACGAATGTTTAGTCTTGTGTTTTTTAATATAAACAAAATCAGCAGATAACAGGGTGACTTTCTTATACATCGTCTCAGGACTGAGAAAATTAAATTTTATCCTAATTCTAACACATTAATTTGTTTTAATTGAAGCGACATGTTTGGAGAAATAACTCCTAAACTTTCCAAACCTGTTAAGGTAACTGTATCAAAAAAGATTCACAAACACAAGCAGAGGTATTATCTATCATCTGTACTTCCATTTCAAAAGTGAAACATTAGCGGGAACTAATATTGTTTTTATCTAACTTTGCAATTATAAAATTAGTCCTATCAAAGTAAGTAATGCAAAGTAAATAACTAACATTAAAGTCTGTTACATGACATTTTTCACTGTAGAAACTACAAGTGTGCAACGTAACCTTTGTTCAACTCGGTGGAAGCTGGAAAAAGAGTTGCTAGTGCCACCTTCTGTCAACACTGGTTAATTCAGTTCAATACTCAGTCAACAATGAGAGCATAGTGCAGAAGGTTGTATAACATCAGCTGTTCAAACAGGAAGACTGGTTAAAATTTTTAAAAAGATGCACATGTTATTTCATGTCTACAGTTTAGGAAGTAATTGGAAACATTGTTTTTTTTTTTTTTTTTTTTTTTACTTAGTTACCAACAGTAGATCTGAGGCTGAGGTAGATACTGTTTGTTTGATGTATTGCTGCACTCTAGTGGTTAAAATATATAACTGTAAATGTGATAAAACGTTGCATGTTAAATATAATTCAGGTTATTTAAATCACACTAATTTGCAACAAAGGTTGTGTCAATGCATGTTACAAAAAACATCCCGTTCATATATAGAATTAGCTAAATACCTCAATTTAATCCAATCAAACAGACAGAATGAAAATTCCTCATATACAATGCATTTAAGTTTATTGTTCAAATTGGTAATTTATTTTTTTATCCATCTAAGGAAACCCAGTGTCTGACACTCCTCCTAATCAGAGGTCTCCAATTCCTGTCCTAGAAGGCTGCTCTTCTCCAACTTTTGTTAACATACCTGAATCTAGTAATTAGATGGTAAGCAAAATGTTGTAGGACATTGTTCAATGTCATACAAATACACCTGATGTCATGAATGAGGTGTATTTCAACCACCTCATTCCGGTATCAGACCAGGGATTTTGACTAAAGTCCTCGGGATCTGGAATAAATATCCCCATTAGGCTTGATGTTCTGTGACTGTGAAAATGTCCTATTAAAAGTATATGAAGTGATCATAATTGATGTCATTGCCATTCTGAGTAAACAAAGCTTATTTTTAAGGCAAACTCAGCCCAAATACATGCATCTGTTCCTCAAAATCAGTACCGTACCTTTGTGATAATGTTCTAATTTTCAGCCCCGTATTCACAAAACTCTTTTTACGTTAGTATGTAATAAGCATTACCATCATTTTTAAAGTTGTGTTGCCGTGTTTGTCCGCAGGTTTCCCCCTCTCTGAGTGAGGCGGCAGACGCTGCTGAGCTGCAGCTGCTTCTGCGCATGACGTGGAATGGAGCTGCACAAGTTTCAGGTGTCAATATGAAAAACAAAAACAACAGCAAAAACAAAAACAAAAAAAACAGACTACTGCCCTGTGCCCGCACTGAATATGTGCACATGTAGGTTTTTCTTTATTTAAATGTTATATACACACTTTCAAGAATACATGCTACAGATTCTTTTTTAAATTTATCTCTCTCTTTTTTTTATTTATTTATTTATTTTAAGATTTACAGCTCCTAAACCACAAAAACAGCTCGACAGCAAAAAACACACCTGGAGATCACATAAAATGTCAACCAGGCTTCAAACACTGCGAACACATTCATGTATGCAGATTTACTTTTTCTGTTCATGTTTCAAATTTGCCTTTCTACCGTTTCGGAACAAGGCCTCAAATACTATGCAGTAGTGATTGTGCAGCATATACTACATATTTCTGGTGCTCCTAAAGCTCCCTTTGGTTTGTGCTTTTCTGTAGCTGAAATATAGCACCCAAACGTATGGAACAGGGCCCCGGTGACTGACAACCTCTTTGTAATTTATCTAATCTGATCTCTTTATTACCTGATTTTCATGAACCTAATGTTGCAATTTGAAGAAAACCTGTGCTACAAAGCAGTGCATAGTACAAAACGTTAGTACTCTAATGCTTTTTGCATTCGAGCATTAAATTGCTCTAATGCGAAAAGCTATGGTACACAACATTTGAATTCCAGAACAAACATTTGCATTTTGAATTTCTTTTTCCATATATTTTGAATGGTTTGTATCTACGCAGACACAAAAGTAGGAGCTTTGTAAGGAAACTTTAAAACTGTGAAATGAATGTGAAATCCCTGCATTCATTTCATGGTCAGTGTCACAATTTGGTGATTTGTCATCAAAGTCTGGCCTTAGTGAGTAAAGATATTAAAGTAGGTTTGTCTTTCTGGTTTTAGCATTGCAATATTCAAACTCAAGTAACTAATGAAACTTCAGACTTTATATCCAAATTATGGGTGGTGTACATTTACAGATACACACCAAGGAGCACCAGGCGGCTTAAGATAACAGCGAACAAGTTGGTGACCACAGTTACATGACGTTACATTCATTACCACACACTACAGTACACTGTACATTAAGGCATGAGGTGTTGTTGATGCAAAACATCAACAGAAGAATCACTGAGAAATGCAATGCACCGAGGAATGAAATGCATGTCGATGAAAATGTGCAGTCACACTGTAAAGGCAAATTATATAAAATTATAGACCTTCCGGAAGTTAACCTACTCAATATAACTGAAAATGTTTACAGCATCCAGAATTACTAAAAATTCAGCTCTACATCATTTCCAATCAAGAAACTGTGCCAAAATATGTTTACATTAATAAAAATACAAAGAAACATTTTCAATTAGCATTAGCTAACCTGGAAATTACATAAAGTTGCTACTTAGAGCACCAACCTCACCTCTTGTCTAACGCTTACATTTTAAAAGCTATCAAGTTTTCTGTTTATGGTGTTTATTTATAAGGTCAGCATTAAATACAAGCAAGGTGTTATTACTAAGTAAATCATCTCTTTTGTTTTTTTTATGGGGGTCTGAATGTACAGTGCAATGAAAAGTGTTCATACCTCTTTCACATTGTAACCACATTCCCGGTAACCACTTTCTCTCTCTCTCTTCCTTCCACTTAAGGACTGTTAAGTGGAAGAAAAATGGAATATGCGTTTCAAAATTTTAATGCATTTATATCCTTCTCGTTACTCTAATTCCACAAAAATAAAACCTGGTACAAACAAGTACTATCAAAATCCACCTCTGTGTAATACCCTAGGATTTTATTTTTTTTTCCAACATCTGAAAATGGAAACAGTGTGGAACGAGTTGTGGAACAAGTACCAAGATACGGCTGACAAACAGAAAGGAGGGCATTAATCAAAGAAGCAGCAAAGAGGCCAATGATGACTCCGAAGAAGCTCCACAGATCAACAATTCAGGTGAAAGCATTTGTCAGCAGAACAATTATTATAAATGCATTTTACTAATCTAACTTTTACAGACTAGCGGGATTAATAAGGCCTGTAGAGGTCTTGTTTGCAGGTTGCCTCATCAGATAGAGAATTGAACCAGCATATGATAGAAGGGTCTCCAGTTCAGTTTATATTGAATTTGAACTCCATGGCAATGCAATGTGTTGTGGAAATCTAACACTGCACACGATCCTGAACACACCTTCCCCGTGGGGTCATCTTCCATGATGACACCTCAACTTACAACAGCTGCAACAGCATAGTTAAGATCATAGCAAATTTTAAGTGTTAGCAAGGCAAAAGTTTGCAAGGCTTTGAGAGAAATAGCCTAAAAAACATGCAGTTTTGCCTGCAGGTAAAGGTATAGGCAGGTATTGAATAAGAGGAGAACACACAGATGCACACTCTTAAGAAATAGTTTGTTGTTAAGAATTTTGACAGTTTCTTCCCACCTCAAAGAAACTGTCATGCTGTCTGTCGGATTAAATACCAATAAAATATCTTAAGGTCTGTTGCAATGTCACATGTGAAAAGGTAAAAGCGGTATGAAGACTTTTGCCAGATCCTTCCCGTCCAGTCAGTCAAAAGAACAAACAATAGTATACAATATTAAAGAAAATTTAAAAAAAAAATTGACACTACGTAAGCTAATGCTGCAATGAAAAGTCTGTTTTCGTATAACCAGAGCATAATTTAAGGATGTAATGTACATTTTTATGATATAATTCATATATGTGAATATCTACTTTACTTTGAAACTCTATTTTACATACAGTATAATCCATTGTTAAATTTACCTGCCTATAATTTGCATGTACAGTAAAGTATGTAACAGATGTAGCTGGAAGTCAGCACAATTAAGTATTCAGTTATTTTAAACATCAGTAAGTAGCTGCACAGTAACTAAAAACAATTTTGATAAGTCTATTTTCAGTTTTACTGAGTAACACAGTAACATTTTGCTCACTGCCAGCAGTGCACAATATTAGGTAACAGCAGTACATTAGAGTTTATCTGATATTTAATACAATTTACAATACTACCCTTCCTCTCTGAGCACCACGCCTGCAAATCTGAAACATTCTGCAGCCCGTCATACAATCAAGAGCAGCAGTAGATGACAATCTTGAACATGACATACAGAAAGGTGTGCAAAACAAATCCAGAAAGATGATTGGATGGTCACAAACAGAATTGAGCAACCTTAAATGTCGCTGCAGTTTGTTTCCTTTGCAGCCTGTCTTGACATAGCACAATACAGTCTAATGCTGCTCAGCAGTATGCTGCCACTGGAAGTTCATACGTTTCTCTCTGGAGTTCAGAAAGTGCTTGTGGTGATGTTGAAGAGCAGGGATTAGTTCATCCAGTAGTAAGCTGACTCCTATCCCATCCCCTAACATGACGACTGACACCCACAGACTCTGCCATGTACAGATTCCAAATAACCAATCACATTCAGAGGGGCAATTCTCTTAAAAACAAGTTACCACCACAGACAAATACAATAACAATACAATCACTTCAGCTCTGAAGATTAATACATTATCTGTTGCTTTTTAGGATGACAGCAGTAAAAATGACAGAACTATTTTATGGAGACATGTAGTTAAACATGTGTGCTATTAATCCACATTGAGCAAACCCATTTAGAATAGTAGTGGTGACAGCTGCATTCAGGGGCAATTGAAAGAACGAAGCAACTCGAACCAGGAATCCTTTGTGTCAGATGACACTGTATCCATTCATGTGAACTTAAGCCCTTTTGTAGCAAAAAGCCACAGACCAAAAGATCACGATATGTAGGAGGTACGTGTGTCAAGAGATACTAGTTTAAGCTGTGCAAGCTCATTGTACAAATTCTGCAAAGTTGAATAAACATACAAAAATAACAGGAATAGAAGTGCTTCTTTTTTTGCAGACATGATCGTCATAGAAACTTCCAAATGAATTACTGTAGTTTGCTCTTTCCAGACAAGCCGTTCTTTTGTCATCGCCAGTTTGAAATCATAATCAACATGCAACCTGGCAGATTGTACAAACACTTAAGGGCAAAGTGTTATATCTCTGAGGCTTGAGTTACTGTTGAATTGCTGGTTGTCACAGCTGGTAAGCAGCACTTAGTTGTCAGCTCAGGTTATTGATATTTATTTATAGCCACAAGTTGAAAGTTTTGTGCTGGCAAATTTGTAATTTATTAAACTTAAAATTCTAATATGGGAATATTTAGCAATTCTCAAGGTCTGATCTTTGCACTTGTTCCACTGTGCCATAAGTCCAGATGGTTTATACTACAGAGGTTTGAGTTTAGGTTTGAATTTTTAGAGCTGAAATTGTAAGAAATGATACTTTTAAATTTATTCACAACTCTGAGCTGACTTTGCAAACCTGGAGTGTTTGCCCACGGAGGCAGAGGGATAAACGGTCTGCCTGAATGTTTGGAGTATACCAAGCTAACAGTGCTTATCTTCTATTGTGTTCTTTACAATTTGCAAACATACAGATGGACTCCAGACTGGACCCCGCCCTCACCACCTGGTCAAATAATGGCAGATGATCCGGAGGGTGAGTTTGAGTTTGGGGAGGAAGGAAGGTTCCAGAAGAGCCACTTGCGTTTACATTGCCGTCTCTGGTACAGGTAGTCCTCTTTTTCACGCTCTTTGCGTGCTCTTTGGTAGTGGTCGTCTTCCTTCAAGTACCAAACTGGTGGCCAGCGATGTTTCTCAAAGTAGTCTTGGTTCTCTGCATTAGAATAAATTTTTATTAACAATTTACATTTTTCAGTGGAGAGATTTTTTAAGAAGATAGTTTCAAGTTACCCTAAAAATGTAAAAAAAAAAAATTAGTTTTAATGAATGACTTTAGGAGCAGAAATTTGAATCAGATAAAAATTGTATCTTCAGGTCAGAGTTAAAAAAAAACAAAAAAACATTAGAGATTTTGAGGAAAAATCTGCCACAAAATATCCAATACATGTATTGCTGAGTTCAAGACTGTATTTTCCCAGATTCATAATTTTATGGGGCCAACAATGCCGCTTTGCATCAGACATTAATGTCAGCAGCTTTATTCTTTGTAGTCATTTGTGTCAGAATCCAATTTAAGGATGAGAAAAACAAAGACAATAGTAGAATCATAGCACAGTCTAACTGTGTTACCTGTGGACTTTGCCTTCATTTCACGTGGAAACTTCCGGCAGACACTGTTGTAGTTGGTGCAGATGTGGTGCAAACACCATCCAGTCAGCTGCTGGGCTCCGTGGAACTGTCAACATCCAAAGTCAGATTGTTATGTTAGTACAGCATCAGTTGCTCTAGCTGAAAACTGAGGTTTTTAACCTCTGATTAGGAAAAATATCCTCAATTTTGAAAATATACTTGAATGTTGTAACATATTTCTGCATATGGTGCAATAGATAATATGAACTGCTTCTTGAAAGACTTTCAGTAGTTAATTCAATTTTGTATTCATTTTTGCAAGAAATTGATGTAATATGAATGTTTTTTTCTTGGTAGTAATGTAGCATTCCAGAGGTACAGATCATGACCAAAGAAAAGCAAGAAGTGCAGATGGGGCTTTCTTTTGCCCCACCTTGTGGTGTCAAGATTACTTTATCCTCACCAGCAGATAATTTGAATAATTTATAAAAGTCCAATTTGCAAGAGAAAACACGATCAAGACTCAATTCTTATTTGACATCATTGACAGGTGAACGCACTTGAGCCATATCCAAGTATATCAGCACATCGCCATCAATATCCGTCCCCATCATCGCCGACTCCGTCAAAACTGTTACTGTGTAGAGTTCTGAAAAGAAACACACTTTAGAGTCTGAGACCAATTAAAAAGCATGCACCTTTATTTCTGATCCAATCCAGAGCAGGGAAGCAAGTAACAGCAAATGCAATACCTGTGAGAGCGACCAGGTGGGGGAGGCAAAGACGGTTAGCAAGAACAATGAGCTCCATTGCGTCCAAGTCCGACCGAGAGCAGAATCTACCCATGTAGAGATACTCCAGCACGGCTCGCATGCAGCTCCGGGTCGTGTTGGGAAGCAGCACCTTATAAACAGAAAGACAGGGCGGGGAATTACTTACAAGCTCAGATTTTCTGCTGATTTGTAAATTCCAGAAGCTCATCTGCTATGAGAGGATTTATTTCTCCTAAAATCTCTATAGACAGAACCTAAGAGCTCCACAACAAAACAGGCATTATTCTACTAAACAGACTACAAGCTTGGTTAATTAACAGGCTTTTTCTCTCTCTATGCAGACTTATGGATAAATATAATTGGTCCTTTCAAGGAGTAATGATTAAAAAAATAGGAGTTAAGCCTTTTTAGCCATTTTCACACAGAAAATGGCTACAGATGATACAACAATGCAGGAAAATGAAAATAACACAATGCAATATTTAAAGCTTTTTTTTTAGTTTAGCCCCAAAAATTAACATTTATATGCATGAGGATAATATAGCATCCCTAGAAAATATCTGAAAAGACTGATTCCCATTTTAGTAATTACATTAAAAAAAGGAAAACATTTTTTATGTTATAGATTGGCCAAATTTTGTCCATATCATTTGCAGATTTTAATGTAACGTAAAGTTTTTATTAACATCTTCAAACAGTCCAACCTGGATCTGATAGAGAATCTTTACAGGGAGAAAAAGATTAGGGTGATGGTGAGGA
Source organism: Poeciliopsis paucimaculata (assembly GCA_903067055.1). Lineage (NCBI taxonomy): Eukaryota > Metazoa > Chordata > Actinopteri > Cyprinodontiformes > Poeciliidae > Poeciliopsis > Poeciliopsis paucimaculata. The sequence continues at coordinate 69,809 of CAEGAD010078079.1, forward strand.
AACCTGTCAAACCTCAAATATTGGGGCGCATCATCGTAAATAAACAATCAAAATAGTAGAAGATACATACAGAGAACAGGTCAGTAATTATAAAAACAGTTTAACTACCAAAATGCCAGTAAAAACTTTTCCACTGGTTTTTCAGAAGGCTTTCTATAATTTTTGGCATACCTTTATTATTGTATTCTCAAAACAGATACTCTTTTTTTTACTTTAATTTATGATCATTTGAGAGGAAATTAATGATAATTTTATTATCATTAAATATGTATTTATAAATCTTAGATAAGTGATGTATTATCATTTATTTCTGATGTCTGGTTTTTCATCAGAAACAAACTTCTGGGCAAAAAAGTAAATAAAAATATATGTAAATCTAAATCTACCACAAGTATGAACAAGTTTGGCTTTAGCATTAATGTATTACATTATATTAATGTAATTAATTAATGTAATTAATGTAATGTAATACATTACATTAGCTATGTAATGTATTGTCCTGCAGCAGCAGTGATACAAGCGAAAAGAAGAAGTATCCCATCTCTTAAACTGTCCTAAAGCAGATTATAGGTCAGTGCGTCCAAAAATAGATTTAAGAAATATAATATTTGTTTGAAATGTTTTTCTTCTTCTTTTAATAAATCACTATACTTTGGAGTGAAAACACACACCTTATCTCCCTCGCAGATTTACATTATGTCTGGATCACAAAGCCAGTTTAATAGTATTAAACCAGAGTTAGAGTCCCCTAATTGAATTATCCCTCACAGGGATGTGAGGGATAACGTCAGCCTGCTAACGTCAGCCTGCCGTGCCTTGCAAAAGTATCTATATCCTTTAAACTTTTTGCCATCTTACAAAAAGTTTAAAGACATTAAAAACGTAATGTATTTTAGCGGAACTTCATGAGACAGACCAATGCTAAATTGTGTATAATAAGTCGAAGGAAAATGACACAATTTAAAACTTCACTTCAAATTAAAATTCTGAAATGTGTTTTGTGGATTTTATATCCACCCCCAATGAGTCAATAACTTGTTCTTGTTCAGAAAACAGCTAAAGTTAGGTAGACTGGTTTTTATGTTTGTTTACTAAGTCTTTCTAACAGGAATCTGACAATCTGGACTCCACAAGAGCAGAGGAATTTGTTCAGTCTCTTAGAACGGTAAAAACAATGATTTCATTTTGTCTTAACAGAAAAGTGTCTTACTAGCTTTAAAGAATATCTGATATGCAGGCTGTCCTTGGCTCACCTCTTTGGTGCAGCTCTCAACGAAAGGTCCACCAAACATAGCTGCCATCCAGTCACAACTAGAGATGAGCAAAGGCTTGTGGGCCATGATCGTCCCATCATCGAGCTTGAATACCACGTCTGCAGCATCAATAGTGAAACACTGGTAAGACCTTAGTCATAACTGTGTCAAATGCAGTGAGGAAGCAAACATAATAAAGTTCTCTCACCAGAAAAGGTGCCTTTAGCCAAGCACTCTTTTACTCTGTTTGTGCGGCGTACATGGAAGGCTTTGGTGATTTCCTGGTTCATGAAGGCTTCGTTGTTAAGTATGTTTGCCACCATCATCCGCAGATCAAAGACCTCCAGCAGCTCAGCAATGTGTGCAATCTGCATGAGTTCTTTCTCATTCTCATCCAGCTGACCGGTGTACAGGTAGCGAAGCACTGCTCGAAAAGGCCCGAGCTGGATCGACAGGTCCATGTGTACTACGGTCATGAATCTGGGGGTGTACGTCACAGGGTCGTCCACCAGCTCTTCCTGGATGCTGACGAAGGCTCGACTCCATGAGGAGAGCAGCCTGCCGCGTCGGGCGCCCTCAGAGTCCTTCAAAGTCCCGTCACTCGTGCACGCCCGCAGGTTGGCCCTGTCTCCATCGTCGCTGCTCTCACAAACATCAAAGCTAGCAGCACGCATCAGCAGCTCTCTGCCGGAGAGAGGCCCGCGCGGGGGCCGTTCAGTCTCCTCATTTTGCGTGTCCATACTAAACAGGTCATAAAACTTTGAGGAGGATGTTGCCAAGTATATTTTGTGTGCAAAGATTTTCTGTCGCTCCTGCAGGACCAGGATAACATCCGCACAGTGTGGGTCCTCCAGAAGACCGGCCGGGTGCTCTTCTGTGGTGGAGGGGGGAGGTGGCACAGTGATGATAGGTGGAGGAGGCTTTGGGGGGAGGAAGGGCGCTTGGAGCAGAGGCCGCTGGACATTTCTGAGGTGAGATTTCCAAAACTGCAGATGGCGGCGAGAGATGAGAGCAGCTCGGATGGCATTGTCAAAGACGTCCTTGACACCAAACTGAGCAACAACACTGGTTTCATAATACGGGACGCCCAGCTCTTTGGCTACCTCCCTTCCTCTCTCTGGTGGAAGAATCTCATTGGATTTTATAGGTCTGAAAATGAGAAAATATAGACCAATGGAGAGGAGGGAAACCAAAATCTGATTTATTTACTGATAAAACTTAAAAAAAAAACTGTTTTTCTCACTGACTGACATTAAACTAGATTAAGCTTTTCCTATTTGAGGTAAATTAGAATTACATGGATAATTTCTGTTCTGTTTAATTGTCAGAATAAAAAGACAGTTTCTTGTTTTTATTACTTTGCTATTTAAATTCAGAAGCAGGGATTACAATTTACACATTTTGAGCATTTTTCCAGAAGCTCTCTATAATAGTTTGCCGTAATTTTGGCTCATTCTTCCTGACAGCACTTATGAACCTGAAACAGATTTATAGGCTCCCTTGCTCACACACACGCTTAAGGCTTTGCCCACACATTTTTGATGAGATTAAATTTTAGGACTTTGTGATGGATACTCCAGAACTTGGATTTTGTTGTCCTTATATCAGTTTGTAATTAATTTACCACCAACATAACAGATCACTGTCTCCTTCTTAGAGTCTGTTGTGCCTTGTTTAACTTACTGACTGATGTCTTGAGATATTTTCTCAATATTTATATAATGATCTTTTTTTTCTCATGATGCCATCTATTCTGTTAAGTCAGCCCCTCTTTCAGCAAAACACCAACACAACATGACACCATATTTCAAAGCTGGGATGATGTTCTCGGGTTTTCAAGCTTCCTTGGGTGTTGGCTGTGCAATTATTGAACTAAATCAAACAAAAAATGCTTTTCATAATTCATCTGGGGTTTTTCAAAGCATTGTAGTCTTACTGTATGTAAACCTTTGCATTTGAAGAAAGTAATAAAACTGCTCTAAAAATTCTCTCTGAAGGTCTAATTTTATTTCATGTCAGTGAAAGGGAAAGAAAAGGTTATATGACTTTTTTTTATGTATGCACATATCTCATTTCATTTGTACAGGAAAAGCTTGCATTAAAAGAAACATTGTAAAATTAAGTCTCAGTACCTGGCCAAAGGCCTCCGTGCCCTGTTGACTGCCTCCAGATCTGCATAGCGCAAGTCCAGCTGGCACCCGACCAAGATGACAGGAGCGCGGGGACAGAAGTGCTTGATCTCAGGGTACCACATGGTCTTTACGTGGTACAGAGAGTTGGGGTTCGCGATGGAGAAGCACAGTACCACAACATCGGACCTGAAGATGGCACAAGTACAATTATGTTTGTTAGTTGCAATGAATGAGTCCCACCAACATTGCCTTTAGCAGTTCCTCACCTGCCGTACGCAAAACGCCGGTCCTTATGATGATCTCCAAAAGTATCCCACAGCCGGAGGGACACACTCACATCATCCACTACGTCTCTGGAGCGCTCTAACACCTGAGCAGCAACAAAACATGAATATTCATACATTTTTGCAGATTACATGAAGCACTTTTGCTATTTTGTCACAATGTTTACCATTCCTACTCACCTCTTGGCATACTCTGTACTGATCGATTGCCCAAACTGTGGGCACATGCGTAGCAAGTAACTGGTACTGAGTGAGTGTGGCATTGCAGGCCCGGGCGCAGATAAGGCGGGTCTTTCCAACTGCATTGTCTCCTACCACCACACACTTGATAGTTTCAACGTTTGGCCTCTCATAGTCCATATCAGTATCTGTCAACTGGGACCTGAGGAAATTACAAAACCGGAACAAAACACTGCTTTCAGATCCAGAAGTCTACGGCATCCTGAACGGTGTAGGAGCTCTCACTCTGTTTTTCATCTGCACTGCTCAGTCAGCCTGCAGAGCTATCAATGAGCGGTCTCGTGACTTCCCTGTGCTCATTCACAAGTTTCCCGTCACTGATTCTTAAAGTGACCAGCAGACAAACAGAGGGGACACTTTATTTATCCCAGTCTTTAAAAGCAACACACAGCTAAACTTTTGCAAAGCATAAACAATTTATCTCTCAGCTACAGAAGACTCTACATATTCCATGACTATTGAAAAATATTGACAATGTAAGTCCATCGAGGAAAAAGCAATGCCATTTTAATGTTAGCTCTGCCATAGCAAAATGTCCAACTTTATAAGAAATATCCTCTGTCCAAATTCACTAGATTTAGAATTTCACAAAGAAGTGTCAACTCCTTTAGATGCATCCTTGCTCTAATGCATCTGAATCACATGAACAAATTACTTTCTCAGCCAGTCTTTCCCTCTCACGGGGGCCTGTTAATGGCTCAGTTATCTATTTCAGATACGACGAAACTTTCGAGATCTGCAGGACACCGGCCCCCAAAGGTATAGGGGTTCCTTGGTTTAAATGTTTACTCTCAGAATAATTTTTACCAAACTGTGAGAATTAGCAGTCAGAGGTCATCAATATTTAAAATGTCACACTGCCATTTTCTGAATGAAGTGAGTCCGTCCTCATACTACCTCAGCTGCCCAGACTCTGGATCAGGAGTAATCCTCTTCTTCGAGCATCTTAGGTCTTTGGGCAGACTCTTGGTCATTCCAAAGACTAAATCTTGGTATGTATTTATTTGATCAAAAACTGAAGATTTCTTATGCATGCAAGTGCCCCACTTCCAGTATTAAAAGGAAGGCTGCTCTCTTTCTATTTAAGCCACCAGCTCGGTTTCATTCATAAAACAGGCTCCCAATGAGCAACACAAGCTGCAGCCCAGCGTGACTCATATCTATTAACACACAGACACCTAACAATTTGACCTTAAACCGGGCCTCTGTAAAGACCCACCGCCTGAAACGTTGCTCTACAACATGCCCTCCCTGTAATAGCAAACACTACACTGCGCAACCCTCAAATGAATCATTTTTTTTTTTTTTTATAAGGTCGGACATTACACATAATTCCCAATGCAAATAGTCTCCGAGCAGAAAATGAACAGGCAGGTCTGCATCCTCCGCCGCCAGACATTAGAAGGAGAATAAAATAGTTGATTTCCTACCATGAGGAGCGAGCTGTCCCTCCACCACCGAGACAAACTAGTCATGAGGCTTTGCTGCATTACACGTTATGTAACGCCCCGTCACTGACTCCTGAGCCTGTTTATCCGGCTCCGCGCGACTCCAGCGCAGAACCAATGATAACGGATTAAAGCCAGTCCGATTCCGCTGCCACGCAAAACGCCGTGTGAGCCCTGCTTACCGCAACGAGAGGAAGTGCTGCATTAGGTTGGTCGACGGGCGAGTGGGAAAGCGGGGCTCCATCGGATGCGGCTCGCACCTGACGGCTGCTCGTGTTCAGCTTCATCTTCGGGGCAAGGTGATCCGACCGAGGCTTGGGAAATAGCCGACCGCGCGCTGACGTTTAGGCGAAAAGCCCCTCCGGATCGGTGCGCACACAGGCGACTGCAGAGCCAGGAGCCCGACCGCTGCCCTGAAACCTGCAGCTGCTTGCAGAGCTGCAGCTCTGGCCGTCATGGAGCCAACTTGCACTTACTGTAGCCTACTGTAAGGCCTCCGTAGCTAATAATAGGCAGGCGCACAGAGGGAGGAAAAGAAAAAAAAAAAAAAAAAAAAAAAGAGGGGGTCATTGCAAAAACAGTGATCCACTTTAAAGTCGCACAAATCTCATTCTTCTGTCCTGAAGCAGCCCCGATAGAGTCGGTGCACTGAATGGTGTTTACACACGGAACTGAATCAGATACACGACAATGGTGTAAGAAAGTATAACACTTGCAAGGCTGTCTTTAGCAAAGAAAACAAAACAAAAAAAAATGTTCATGCATGTCCAAAGATGCATGCAAGATACATATCTATCTATCTATCTATCTATCTATCTATCTATCTATCTATCTATCTATCTATCTATCTATCTATCTATCT